>SJXQ01011257.1:146281-165021 GCA_006408695.1 Aepyceros melampus
GGGGGCTGGCGGGCAGCCGGCTATTTCTGTTCCGTCCTTTGTTCTGTGCGCGGTCCTGGCAGTGTCTTATGTTCGAGCTTTTCGCGTGGTAACTGTCCCACAGTCTGGTGTGCTAGCCTGAGTTAGTTCGCTCTGGTTACGCGCGGGCGTTCCGGCCCGATTCTTAAGAAGCGCCGCCGCCCGCGTCTCCCGCGCCTCCTTGCCCAGCCCCCACTTGCTAGTGGCGGATGCAGGCGTCTGCTCTGCCTCTCCGCTGGGGAATCACTGCCGGGCTCGCAACCTGCTGGTCTCAATCACCTTTCATTTTTCCTCCCTGCCATGTGCCTCCACGACTCGCCACAGATTCGGCAGTGAGAGTGCTTCCCGCGGTTTGGAAACTTTTCTCCCTTTAAAACTTTTCCCGGGACAGGACTCCCTTCCCGGGACGGAGCTCCCTCCCCACGTCCTTTGTTTCCCTTTTCATCTTCTGTGTTTTTCCTACCTCTTTTTGAAGACAGTGTTCTGCTTTTCTGGATGCCTTATGTCCTCTGCTCACATTCAGAAGCTGCCCTGTAGAATTTACCCAGCGTTGAGATGTTCTTTTGATGAATTTGTGCGGGAGAAAGTGGTCTCTCCGTCCTATTCCTCCGCCATCTTGAAAACCCTCCTCTCAGTGCCAATAAAATCAACTACAACAGAAGGGGAATTAAAAAGAAAAGAAAAGAAAGAAAAAATCCAAAAGAATCTACAGAACAAGTCAAAAAATAAGAAAAATAAATGTTTTCTTGAGTCACTGCTGTCAGAGTACTTTCCAGCACTGGAAATCACAGTCCAGTTTACCTCCCTAGAATGCCCTCCAACACTATGCTGATCTCTGGACCTGCTGTGGGGGCAGTTCAGATTCTAATCTGGTCCTACTCCTCTGTATTCTTGTTTCCAATGTCCACAGCTATCGGAGCCAGTGCATTTTCTTTTTGTGGGAGCTCTCAGTGTCATTTTAAATATTTCGTAGACACAGAGTGGATTTAATCTGCGGAATGTACAGCTGGTCTGAAGGTTTTGGGTATTCTTCCTTAGTCACACTGCCCCTGGATTTCAATTGTGGTTTTATTTCCACCTCTGCATGTGGGTTGTCCACTGGGGTTTAGCTCCTGAGGCTGCCCTGGAGGGCTTGGGTTTGCCCCTGTGAGGGCCTGGTATGGAGGTGGTGCAGCTACTGGGTCACAGGGGTTCTGACAGTTTCAGGTACTCAGGGGGTTGGTGGCTAGGGTAGTAGGAAATATAGTGCTCTAGAAGGGTATGGTAACCTGTAATGTCCAATAATGCTCCAGCATTCTTGCCTGGAGAACCCCCTCTCTGACAGAGAAGCCTGGCAGGCCACAGTCTACAGGGTTGCAAAGAGTTGGACACAGGACTGAAATGACCCTGCATGCATAAACACAAGACTTTTTTTTTTTTATGTGTGTGTGTGGCCTGTCACAGCTCTGCCCCAGTGAGAGTTGAGCATGAAGGTGGTGCAGCTGCTTGGCTTGAGGGGACCCTGGTGGTCCCAAGTATGTAGGGACACAGACTGTCTCCGTGGTAGGAGTTTTGGCTCTATTAGTGTCTTTTTTCTAGGCTCTTATAGCTGGCGATCAGAAGCCTCTTTGGCCAGTCTTTCTTCAAAGCTCCAACCATTCAGGCACTTAGAGGGATCCCTTGCCTGGGGTCCTTCTCTGTTGATCTGTGCATTAGGCACATAGAGGAGCCGCCTGATTGGGGTCCCACTCTGTAGCTCAGGGCATCAGGCACTGAATGAAGCACCCTGGGTGTGGTCCCAGTCTGTAGTTCAGTGTGTCAGGCTTTTGATGGGTCAGGCTCTCTATTGTTCATCTTCCAATGCTGGCATGTGGGGAGAGAGAGACTATGGTGATGGCTCCACACCCTACGTGTGACTCAGCAGTATCGTCTTGCTTCCATGGCTGCCTGGCTTTCCCCCAGAGGCATTTCCCACCATGATCTCTTCCTTCACATTCCCTTGATCCAACTCTCCAGTCAACAGCAGCCCGCACTCTGGGATTTCACCACAATCCCTAAATTCCAGCTCCCAACTGCTGCCCTTCCAGGAGACCCATGTTCCTGCCCAGTGTATATATGGCTGTGGCAAGAACTGTCTGATTCTCATTCCATTTAGGCTGCCACAGATCAGCTGTTTTGGGATCAGCCTTAAACGTTTCTCTTCTGACTCAGACAATTGCCCGGCTATGGGGATTGTACCCTTGCCTCAGTTCCCCTACCTGCTAAGGCCTGGTCCAGTCCTACTAACACTCCTGTTTTCCCCCCTAGTCCTTTGTCTTACCAAGTTTTGCGTGGTTCTATATATTCTTTTCCACTGGTCAAGTACTCCTGTCTGCTCTCAGCTGCTGTTTTGCATGCACTTCTCTGTTTGAAGGTGTATTCCTGATGTATCCGTGGAGACGGATGTACTCCACATCCACCTACTCCTCTGCCATCTTGTTCTCCCTCCCTTGAATTCTTAATATTGGATGTAGAACCTTCTAGAAAATTCCTCCAGTTTTAAAATTATTCTCTCCCAGTTATTATCACTTACCTTTTCACTTTAACATTATTGAAAATTTTTTGAATGTTGCCTTCTACACAACCATACTTTCCAAAGAATCTGGTGTATATAATGTGTACATGTATATGTTATAAAATATATATTTTAATTTTCATATATCTTATTATTAATTTCCAAGAGCCCTTTCTAGTTTTTCTTTCATATATGCATTTTCTTTTTTTTTTTAAATTACCTTCTATGAAGAAAGTTCTCCATTTATCTTTCCAGATTCACTTTACACTCCTTTGCTGCTTTGTGTCCCCAACTTATCACAGTGGGCTGATTGATACAAATGGCCTCTCTAGGGCTTCCTGTCCTCTGACTTCTGGTTGGGATTTGTCAATAGAGTCTGGTTCTATTTTCAGTAGTAACTTTGCTTTGCCTTCTTTACAGTGCTTGGTTTCCCTGATCTGGTGTCTCTTTGCTTCCACTTTTTTTTATGACTTAAACTTGTAGTCTCCTGGTGGATGGAAGAGGAACGGTCCCCTGGATGTGCTGAATCTGGGAAAAGACTGGTGGTATTATTGCTCCTCAAATAGACCTTCTTTTTTTTCTTTTCTTTTGTCTTTAGTTCCCCAATGAGAGATCAGACCAATGCCTCCTACATTGGAAGTGTGGAGTCTTAACCACTGGAAGCCCACTGAACCATCAGGGAAATCCATATATAGACTTTAAAACATGCCTCCTATTTTCAACTTTTGCCTCACATAGCCTTTCTGCAATTCCTCAATCCTTCCAGTGTGGTACAGAAGAGATTGGCCTGATTTTCATGGCATCTGCAGGCATTAAGTTATCAATTTTATAAAAAAAGTTGTTTCATGTATTCTAAAATTATATCAACACCTTTCAGATCTATTTGCCCATTGTCTTGGTGTGTGTTCATATTAAAAAATATATACTGCAACTGCTATGGCATAATTTAATTTGAAGAAATTTAAATTTGAATTTGTTTTGGGGTGGCGGAGATTATGGCCTCTAATAATAGAAAGTCCTTTGAGCTAATCTCCTTATGAGACTTTATATCTCTCATGGGGTTGGAGAGTTAAAAGAGAAATTGTAAACAGTTACATAGGGCTTCCCAGGTGATCTAGTGGTCAAGAATCCACTTGCCAATGCCAGAGACCTAAGAGGTGCAGTTCAGTCCTTTAGTCCTTCAGTTGGAATGATACCTTGGAGGAGAACATGGCATCCCACTGCAGTATTTTTGCCAGTAGAATTCCATGGGCAGAGAAGCCTGGCAGGCTGTAGTCATGAGGTTGCAAAGACTCAGATATGGCTGAGTTTCTGAGCAAACAGCTCCTTCAAAGATCAGTTTTAGGGTATTGTCCCTCCCAGGACTCCTAAGGAGTATTCTAGATAAAATGAATTTTTGTCACTTAAACATAGTACTAAATATAGTCTTTGCTCAAAAGATCAAAATAATATGCCTGTTTTTCCTGACCACACATTTAATAGTTCCCTTTTATCAAATGCAATGAGAAACAGTGTTAAGAACCTAGAAGTGAATTAAATGCACACATGTTCACTTCTGACATGGCAATTGGTTTTGCTAAATTCACTTTTGAGCACTCCATATTGCTGTGAGATCATACTTGTTATATTTATACACTTCAAACTACTAAAACACATTTTGACAATGCTGTAGACTTTGTTAAAATCTGGAGACTAATTACTTTCTAAAACTGTAGGTTCCATAATGGAACATGTAAACGTGAATACAGAAATAAAATAAATACATATCTTGCCTTACATCTAAGCTCTTTCTTAATCTTTAAATAAAATTCTATCAATAATGACTTCTATTATGGAACAACTTTGTATCATATCTGTATTAATTAAAATTTATGGCCAATGTTTAATTTCAATATAACTCTAACTTGCTATCTGCCACTTTGGAAAGTTTTTAAAAGAAATTGTTAGGACATTTAATCTTTAAGGCCTTAATGGCCTTAAGTTGATTTTCTTAATGTAGTCTTAAAGTAATATTAAAAGAATCATTTGGAAATAAAATTTTTAGACAGTTAATATGTTGCTTAGCATATTTCTACTACAGACTTATAGACGTAGACAATTTTTGTTAGATTATAGACTTGATAATCCAAGACTTTTTCAGTTAACTAAAACAATGGTGCTAAATTGAGGCTGCATCATTAATACATTTATTCAATTCAGTTCAGTTCAGTTCAGTTGCTCAGTAGTGTCCAACTCTTTGCAACCCCACGAATTGCAGCACGCCTGGCCTCCCTGTCCATCACCAACTCCCGGAGTTCACTCAGACTCACGTCCATTGAGTCTGTGATGCCATCCAGCCATCTCATCCTCTGTCGTCCCCTTCTCCTCCTGCCCCCAATCCCTCCCAGCATCAGAGTCTTTTCCAATGAGTCAACTCTTCACATGAGGTGGCCAAAGAATTGGAGTTTCAGCTTTAGCATCAACGCTTCCAAACACCCAGGACTGATCTCCTTTAGAATGGACTGGTTGGATCTCCTTGCAGTCCAAGGGACTCTCAAGAGTCTTGTCCAACATCACAGTTCAAAAGCATCAATTCTTCGGCGCTCAGCGTTCTTCACAGTCCAACTCTCACATCCATACACGACCACAGGAAAAACCATAGCCTTGACTAGATGGACTTTTGTTAGCAAAGTAATGCTCTGCTTTTGAGTATGCTATCTAGGTTGGTCATAACTTTCAAATTTGTGCCATTATCTGCATTCTTGTATTTGTGACCAATCAGTTTTCAAAGAGGAGCAACCCCACGTCCAAGGAGAGGTGGCTGCGCAGGCTCAGGAGGGTCGAGAGGAGCTACTCCATGTTCAAGGTTAGGAGAGGCGGCTGTGAAGAGATACCCCACCTCCAAGGTAAGAGAAACCCAAGTAAGATGGTAGGTGTTGCGAGAGGCATCAGAAGACAGATACACTGAAACCATAATCACAGAAAACTAGTCAATACATTTGTTACTACTATATATTTAAGAAGCAGATTATGTTAAATACTAATATTAATATCTGTGAATAATTATGCTTTTGACAGAAGGAATGTACTTCATTCCTTAAGAAATATAAATCCCTAATAAGCACACATGTTTCAGAGAATGACTAATAAGAAGTGTTGCTTTAAGGAAAACATTCTTTGTGAGGAAAAAAAAATATTTTCTCAAACACAGTTATGAAACCTACATATTTTTATGAAAGTATTCTGAAAGAATTATTTTACTCAGTCACTTCATTTTAGAGAAAAATTGAGATAGCAGATCTTTTTCCAACTTAATCATGTGTGTGTGTTGTGGTTCAATTTACCTTTTTCTTTTTCTTAAATAATTTTACCACGTGAATATATCTTTCCATTTTGCTAAGCCACTATATAAGTTTTGGAATGACTACTAAGTCCAAACATGAAAAATCTAAAAAATAAGTGTATACCATTCTGTGTTATAGTCCTTATATTTATAAAGTAAAGTCTATTTTTGGATTACTTGGATTTACTTGAAGATTTAGACTGAGAAATTCATTTTAATACAAATTTGTTACAAATTGAGTGCTTAAAATTATCTAAAATGGAGTTTTCACTTTAAGAGTAATACCCTATGTTATCTCTAGCTCTTTTTTTAATTATCATCATACTCTTAATAGAATCTAAATAATTCATAAAAGACATTGGACAAAGACTAAAGTATTTACATAACATTAATCAGAATATTTCTGCCTCTTTCATTTCCTGATGCCAAATACTTCTTTTACAACTAATGGTGCAATAAAATTTCTTAGTGTTTTGAGTAACTACCATTGGATTGAGGCTTACTTTGCTCTTTCATTAATTCTTTCCACTTCACATCCACACTTTGCTTCCAGCACTGTTTATGTCAATCTTATAGGTTTGACAGTTTTAAAATAAATATTTTTCTTTGAATATAATAAAATATGTGTAAATACAATTATATTTTTGAGTAATTTAATATGTATAAAATATATGTAAATACAATTATTTTAGTGTAATTCAATGTATACTAATACACCATATGATGCTGCTATTATATTTGTTATATGAAAATAATAACCTTATCTAATCCATCACTAAGTCATATTGATTCCACCTTCTAAGTATATTTTGAATTTGTATCCTATTTTCTAACCAGTTTACTCATAACTTGAGACAGTTATTATCAATCAGACTTTATCAGTGACATCCAAATTGGTCTTATTTCCACTATTCCTAGTTTCCAACTTGCACTCTATGATAATCTGTATACCACAGAAATCTAATTAGATATTTTCAATGATTTATGGTTTTTAATTGAAGTTAGTACTCATTAGATTGTATATTAAAAATGTCAATCTCAACCTTGGCATTGTGTCTTTCTTGAGTTTTATCAATTGTTACTCTTATTACTCTCCATCCACATAAATTTCACTTGCATACTAAATTTTGAAAGTACTCTTCTATAGTCTTCTGCCTTATCAAGTATTTCTCACTCTTTATGAATTAGCTCAAGATTAACTCTTTCCTGAGATGTCATCATGAGAAACGCTGGGCTGGAGGAAGCACAAGCTGGAATCAAGATTGCCAGGAAAAATAACAATAACCTCAGATATTCAGACGACATCGCACTTATGGCAGAAAGTAAAGAGGAACTAAAAAGCCTCCTGATGAAAGTGAAAGAGGAGAGTGAAAAAGTTGGCCTAAAGCTCAACATTGAGAAAGTGAAGATCATGGCATCTGGTCCCATCACTTCGTGGGAAATAGATAGGAAAACAATGGAAACAATGTCAGACTTTACTTTCTGGTGCTCCAAAATCACTGTAGATGGTGATTGTAGCCATGAAATTAAAAGATGCTTACTCCTTGGAAGAAAAGTTATGACCAACCTAGAGTGAAGTCGCTTAGTCGTGTCCGACTCTTTGCTACCCTATAGACTGTAGCCTACCAGGCTCCTCTGTCCATGGGATTTTCCAGGCAAGAGTACTGGAGTGGGCTGTCATTTCTTTCTCCAAGACCAAACTAGATAGCATATTGAAAAAAAAGAGACATTATTTTGCCAACAAAGGTCTGTCTAGTCAAGGCTATGGTTTATGCAGTGGTCATGTAGGGATGTTAGAGTTGGACTGTGAAGAAACCTGAGCACCGAAGAATTGAGGCCTTTGAACTGTGGTGTTGGAGAAGACTCTTGAGAATCTCTGGACTGCAAGGAGATCCAACTAGTCCATTCTAAAGGAGATCAGTCCCGAGTGTTCTTTGGAAGGACTGATGCTAAAGCTGAAACTCCAATACTTTGGCCCCATCATGCGAAGAGTTGACTCATTGGAAAAGACTCTGATGCTGGGAGGGATTGGAGGCAGGAGGTAAAGGGGATGACAGAGGATGAGATGGCTGGATGGCATCACTGACTCAATGGACATGAGTCTGAGTGAACTCTGGGAGTTGGTGATGGACAGGGAGGCCTGGCGTGCTGTGATTCATGGGGTCGCAAAGAGTCGGACACAACTGCATGACTGAACTGAACTGAGATGTTATCTATTGACTTTTTCTACCCCCAAACTTTCTTATGACATATTGAAAGTTAGGCCTTCATCTAATTCTGTCATATACCGTGCTATCTCTATATATTTACTTATTAATTTTGTAAAAGAACCCTATGAAGTAAGTACTTTTATTATTCCCTTTTGAAGAAAAGAAAATAAAAGGCACAAAGAGATCAAATAATTTACTCAGAGTCACAGCTAATAATTAGTGATTGAAGAAAAATCATATGATTTCTAAGAGAATTGCGTGTATTTTTACTCTTTCTATATAAATTAAGAATGTTTTGTTTTAGTTCACAAACGCTTCATGGATCTATAAGACTAGATAGTATTTTGGCAGTTCCTTTATCATGTCACTTCTAAGAAGGATCATCAAAAAAATAATCTTCAAAAAGCACATCTAATTGTAAGATATATTTGTGCATAATTTGAAAATTATGCATGTGTTTGTAATATTTGGTGTCTGAATACTAGATATTTTTTTCTGAAAAATAACGAATTTAAGAAACCCAATGAATTATAAAGAATCTGCTAAACAAACTTCACATAGAGGCCAAATAACAAAATGACATCTACACATACTCAGTTTCAATTGTCTATTGCTGCTGAACAGAATACCCCACAATTTTGGAAGCTAAAAAAAAAAATAATAATAACCATTTCATTTGGTTAAAATTCAGAGTCAGAAATCCAGACAGTGCTCCCCTGGGCAGTGGTATGCTCTCTGTGCCTTTGACAAGGGTCATTTACTCAGCACTGTTCAATTGGTAGCTCAGCTGTGCTAGAGTGTCCAAAATGTTCATGCCTTGATCAATGTTCATGTTCTTTCTCTCTCTGTGTAGCACAGCTCTTTCATAACTGTTGGGCTTCTTACATGGAGATGAGCTTTCAAGCAGGAAAACACTTGAAAGAAAATGGAAAAAAAAATTATCATACATATATGTATTCATACGTGTTACATAATTCTCACAGGTTCATATAGACATAACATATATTTATACATGTTTTATACATGTTAATCATGTATGCTGCTGCTAAGTCACTTCAGTCATGTCTGACTCTGTGTGACCCCACAGACGGCAGCCCACCAGGCTCCCTCATCCCTGGGGTTCTCCAGGCAAGAACACTGGAGTGGGTTGACATTTCCTTCTCCAATGTATGAAAGTGAAAAGTGAAAGTGAAGTCACTCAGTCGTGTATGACCCTCAGCAACCCCATGGACTACAGCCTTCCAGGCTCCTCCATCCATGGGATTTCCAGACATGAGTATTGGAGTGGGGTGCCATTGCTGTCCATGGGATTTTCCAGGCAAGAGTACTGGAGTGGGGTTCCATTGCCTTCTATATCTATATTAATGCCTATATAATTGGAGCTATTTTAAAGCTTTTTTCACATTTCTACTACATACACATATAAATATGCTATATTTATAAAATGTGAAATTGGCTTTAATTTTATATTTAGAGACATTAAATAAATTGCTAGTATGGATATTCTTGTTGTTGTTCAGTTGCTCAGTGGTGTTCAACTTGTGACCCCATAGACTGCAGCACACCAGGCTTCCCTGTCCTTCACTATCACCTGGAGTTTGTTCAGCCTCATGTTAATTGAGTCAGTGATACCATCCAGCCATCTCATCCATTGTCATTCCTTTATCCTCCTGCTTTCAATCTTTCTCAGCATCAGGGTCTTTTCCAATGAGCAGCTCTTCACATTAGATGGCCAAATATTGGAGCTTCAGCTTCAGCATTAGCCCTTCCAATGAATATTGAGGATTGATTTTTTTTTTTAATTGACTGGTTTGATCTCTTTGCAGTCCAAGGGACTCTCAAGACTTCTTCAACACCACAGTTCAAGACACCAATTCTTTGGCAATCAGCTTTCTTTATGATCCAACTCTCACATCAATATACAACTACTGGAAAAACTGTAGCTTTGACTATATGGACCTTTGTCAGCAAAGTAACGTCTTTGCTTTTTAATGTGCTATGTCACAGATTTTCTTCCAAGGGGCAAGCGTCTTTTAATGTCTTTGCTGCAGTTACCATCTGCAGTGATTTTTGGAGCCCAAGAAAATACAGTTTGTCACTGTTTCCTTTGTTTGCACATCTGTTTGCCATGAAGAGATGGGACCATATGCCATGATCTTAGTTTTTGGAATGTTGAGTTTTAAGCCAACATTTTCACTCTCTTCTTTCACATTCATCAAGTGGTTCTTCAGTTCCTCTTCACTTTATGCCATAAGGGTGTCATCTGCATATCTGAGATTACTGATATTTTCCCAGAAATCTTGATTCCAGCTTGTACTTTATCCAACCTGATATTTCTCATGAAGTACTCTGCATAGAAGTTAAATAAGCAAGGTGACGATATATAGTCTTAACTACTCCTTTCCCAGGTGGGAACCAGTCTGTTTCATGTCTGGTTCTAACTGTTGCTTCTTGACCTGCATACAGATTTCTTAGGAGGCAGGTAAGGTGGTCTGGTATTCTCATCTCTTGAAGAATTTTCCACAATTTTTTGTGATCCACACAAAATCTTTAGCATAGTCAATGAAGCAGTAGATGTTTTTGTGGAATTCTGTTGCTTTTTCTATGATCCAAAAGATGCTGGCAATTTGATCTCTGGTTCCTCTGACTTTTCTAAATCCAGCTTGAACATACGGAAGTTCTTTGTTTATGTACTGTTGAATCCTGGCTTGGAGGATTTTGAGAATTAGTTTGCAGTGTGAGAGATGAGTGCAATTATGTGGTTAGGTTGAACATTCTTTAGTATTACCCTTCTTCGGACTGGAATGAAAACTGGCCTTTTCCAGTCCTGTGACCCCTGCTGAGCTTTCTATATTTGCTGGCATATTGCGTGCAGCACTTTAACAACAACATCTTTTAGGATTTGAAATAGCTCACCTGGAATTCCATTACCTGCACTATCTTTGTTCATAGTGATGCTTCCTAAGACCCACTTGACTTTGCACTTCAAGATGTCTGGCTCTAGATAAGTTACCATTGTGATTATATGGGTCATCAATATCTTTTTTTGTATAGTTCATCTCTGTATTCTTGTCACCTCCTCTTAATATATCCTGCTTCTCTTAGGTCCATCCATTTCTGTCCTTTTTGTGGCTCAAATCACAAACTCCTTATTATAAAATTCAGGCTTATATTGAAGAAGGTAGGGAAAACCACTAGACCATTCAGATATGACCTAAATCAAATCCCTAATGATTATACAGGGGAAGTGCCAAATAGATTCAAAGGATTAACTCTGATATTCAGAGTGCCTGAAGAACTATGCACAGATGTTTGTAACATTGTAAAGGAGGTAGTGATCAAAGCCATCCCCAAGGGGAAAAAGTTCAAAACAGCAAAATGGTTGTCTGAAGAGTCCTTACAAATAGCTAAGAAAACAAGAGAAGCAAAAGGCAAAGGATAATGGGAAAGATATACCCAATCTGAATGTAGCGTTCTAAAGAATAGCGAAGAGAGATAAAACAGCTTTTGAAGTATGGATATTGCATGATCTTAGAGGTTTTTATCTCAAAGTTTGGTGATTTAATTTTCAAATATCTGCAAATCATGACGGGTTCATATAATTTGCTAACAGTTCAACATATAATATAAACTTAGAATAACAATCTTCAACTTTATTTTGAGTGATCTTGAAAATTTAAAACAAATATTTTGGACAATTTTTTTTTTCTTGTATGACTAGGTCATTATTACTTTTGTATTGCCTGATGGTCACTAAACCTTTCTGTAAAGAAGGGAAAATGACTAGTCTTAGCTTCTCTCTGTTCATGTGAATTTGTGTTGTTAGTGTTAATCCAAAATTTCTTTACAAAACTCTTTTTAAAGGAATAATTTAGTTAAAACCAGATAACACTATACTTAAAGCTAATTAGCTGCAGGTACTGACTGCTGCACATATCACTGTAGGCTAGAAATGAAGAAAAAAGAAAAGCACCACTCTGAATATCTCTGTGTTCTGGAATTTTCACAGTTCCTTCAGGGTTAAGTGAAAGTCAAAGTCACTCAGTAGTGTCTGACTCTTTTCTACCCCATGGATTATCCAGTCCATGGAATTCTCCAGGCCAGAATACTAGAGTGGGTAGCTTTTCCCTTCTCCAGGGAACCTTCCCAACCCAGGGATTGAACTCATGTCTACCTCATTGTAGGAGGATTCTTTACCAAGCTGAGCCACAAGGGTAATTCACTGGTAATAAATAACATGCCATCATTTATTTATTTAATTATTATGATTTATTAATTAATTTAATTATTAATTTATAACTGAGACCTGCACCACGTCTTAATTGCAGCATATGGGATCTAGTTCTCTAATCAGGGATTGAACCTAGGCCTCCTACCATTGGCAGCTCAGAGTCTTAGCCTCTGGACCACCAGAGAAGACCCACATGTCACTTTTTCACATAAGCACAGAATTCAGAGAAAGGGCCTTACTGAGCCACATAGAAAATATTGGTTAGGTCAATTATCTGCTTTATTTTTTGGTAAAAATAAATGTAAAGGCAAAAATAAATATTTGGCAAAAATAAATTCTATTTTTGAAAAATAGCTACAACAATGCTTCTTATTCCACATAAACTCCCAGAACCTTGTCATTTTCTCCATCCAAATGTGGAGACTCAACTTTCTTCTAGTGAGCCTAGCAAAGCACTGTGACTGTCTCAACGATTGATATGCTTAAGAATTGAGCTCAGGAAGGCAATCTAGCTTCTTTCTAGTGCTCTCTCTCTCTCTCTCAGGGCGCTTCTTTAAGATCCTACTCACCTTGTAGGCAGGCCATGTGTATATATTCTTCCCAGAAGTCCCAGTCAAAGTCCCACTTGACAGCATAAACTGCCAGGTGTGTGGATGAGGCTGGTGCATACCATCCTTTGATCATCCTCAGCTATTGCCATGGAGAGCAGAGATAGCTGTCCCCATTCAGCTCTACATAAAGTGCACATTCATGAGCTAAATAAATGAGTGTTGTTTTATAGTACTAAATTTGAGGTGGCCTATTATGTTATACTTCATAATTTGAACAAAAAATTAAGGCATTTTCCCCAACATTTCAATGGATTGCTTTGGACATACCACTTTGAAGACAATTAATCCTGGTTATGACTATGAGGGATCAAAATTAATTGGGATTTGGGGGAAAGGGTGAAAATACTTTCTCCTGTCAAGATTGTAAAACATGAGTAACTGCTTCAGTGGTGGAAGTCCCCATGAACAAAAGTATTACTTTGACTCAACTGTCATTCTGTCTGGGTTTCCATCATTTTATTATGTCTTAGATAAATATATGGTTATTTTGTTTAAATAAAAAGGCCCATGTATTAAACTGTGATCATAAATAGCTAAAATATTTTGTAACCTATTTTTTTTTTTTACTGTGATAACAGGAGATTTGGAAAAAAGAAGGGTGTTTTTAAAGGAGGGATTTATATGTATGGGTATCTTGTGGGAATGGATGGGTTAGACATACAGAGTTGAACTGGTGTAAATCTGGCAACTTGTAGTGAAGGTCAGAAATATCAAAGATGGATATAGAAGCTTTGGCTCTGAAAGGGTCCAGAGATAAATTTTATTTCATAGAAATGTTTATGAAAATAGGCTTACTAACCTCTGTTCCATAAGTTTTGATTTAAAACATTTTTTTAAGTTTTCTTCTTCTGTCAGAGTTAGGAAATCATTATTATTCATAACTGAAGGAAAGTTATGACCAACCTAGACAGCATATTAAAAAGCAGAGACATTACTTTGTCAACAAAGGTCCATCTAATCAAGGCTATGGTGTTTTCAGTAGTCATGTATGGATGTGAGAGTTGCACTATAAAGAAAGCTGAGCACAGAAGAATTGCCACTTTTGAACTGTGGTGTTGGAGAAGACTCTTGAGAGTCCCTTGGACTGCAAACAGATCCAACCAGTCCATCCTAAAGGAGATAAGTCCTGGGTATTCATAGGAAGGACTGATGCTGAAGCTGAAACTCCAATACTTTGGCCATCTGATATGAAGAGCTGACTCATTTGAGAAGACCCTGATGCTGGTAAAGATTGAGGGCAGGAGGAGGAGGGGACAACAGAGGATGAGATGGTTGGATGGCATCATTGACTCAATGGACGTGGCTTTGGGTAGACTCCGGCATTTGGTGATGGACAGGGAGGCCTGAAGTGTTTCGGTTCATGGGGTCACAGAGTTGGACATGACTGAGCGACTGAATTGAACTGATAGCATGTATAATTTATAGAAGTACAGAAAGGCTGATGTCATGTTTGCTTACTAGATCACACAGGTTTGTGAGTTTCTTGGATATGTCCCTGCCAATTAAAAACAAAACAAAAACAAAAAACACGTAGAGGAGAATATCAGAGATCCATGAGACCATCACATAGTGTAAAGAATGAAAACTGAATCCAGTAGGATATACATGTGGGTTGGAGGTCCCTAATGTGGTGAATTATGCTACTGATTACTTTGAAATGGTGAACATTTGAAAAGTATAAGAAACAATACTCTTTAACTCATATTTTACTTGAAGCTGCAATAAACAGTCTCATCTATGTTGTGTTAATGTTCATTGCTGACATCTTTGCTACTGCTAAGTCTTTATTTTTTTTTGGTAGGGGATTAATCAGTTCTTTGACACTGGGGTTGTTAAACCAAAACATTCAGTATACTCTCTCTATCCAAGCAAAAATTCATTTTACTGTAAATGTCACGTTCTTTCAGCATTGCAAACTCCTACACTAAGTTTTTGCTGAACTA
This sequence comes from Aepyceros melampus, assembly GCA_006408695.1. Lineage (NCBI taxonomy): Eukaryota > Metazoa > Chordata > Mammalia > Artiodactyla > Bovidae > Aepyceros > Aepyceros melampus. The sequence goes on from SJXQ01011257.1 coordinate 161,150, forward strand.
TGACTTCTAATGAATATGGTGGATATTTTAAAAGTAGATTTTTCTCTTTCAGATCCTTTTTGATATCTAAATATATTATGTCATATATAAACTATTTTAATGTTGTTTATACATACCATGACATATCAATATATAATGATTTCACAATTTAATATACTCCTAACTAAGTGCATTAAGAAGAGTGGCAAGAATACACGGAAGAACTGTACAAAAAAGATCTTCATGACCCAGATAATCATGATGATGTGTTGACTAATCTAGAGCCAGACATCTTGGAATGTGAAGTCAAGTGGGCCTTAGAAAGCATCACGACGAACAAAGCTAGTGGAGGTGATGGAATTCCCGTTGAGCTGTTTCAAATCCTGAAAGATGATGCTGTGAAAGTGCTGCACTCAATTTGCCAGCAAATCTGGAAAACTCAGCAGTGGCCACAGGACTGGAAAAGGTCAGTTTTCATCCCAATTCCAAAGAAAGGCAATGCCAAAGAATGCTCCAACTACCGCACAATTGCACTCATCTCACATGCTAGTAAAGTAATGCTCAAAATTCTCCAAGCCAGACTTCAGCAATATGTGAACCGTGAACTCCCTGATGTTCAAGCTGGTTTTAGAAAAGGCAGAGGAACCAGAGATCAAATTGCCAACATCCGCTGGATCATGGAAAAAGCAAGAGAGTTCCAGAAAAACATCTATTTCTGCTTTATTGACTATGCCAAAGCCTTTGACTGTGTGGATCACAGTAAACTGTGGAAAATTCTGAAAGAGATGGGAATACCAGACCACCTGACCTGCCTCTTGAGAAATCTGTATGCAGGTCAGGAAGCAACAGTTAGAACTGGACATGGAACAACAGACTGGTTCCAAATAGGAAAAGGAGTACGTCAAGGCTGTATATTGTCACCCTGCTTATTTAACTTATATGCAGAGTACATCATGAGAAATGCTGGACTGGAAGAAACACAAGCTGGAATCAAGATTGCTGGGAGAAATATCAATAATCTCAGATATGCAGATGACACCACCCTTATGGCAGAAAGTGAGGAGGAGCTAAAAAGCCTCTTGTTGAAAGTGAAAGAGGAGAGTGGAAAAGTTGGCTTAAAGCTCAACATTCAGAAAACGAAGATCATGGCATCTGGCCCCATCACTTCATGGGAAATAGATGGGGAAACAGTAGAAACAGTGTCAGACTTTGTTTTTTTGGGCTCCAAAATCACTGCAGATGGTGACTGCAGCCATGAAATTAAAAGGCGCTTACTCCTTGGAAGAAAAGTTATGACCAACCTAGATAGTATATTCAAAAGCAGAGACATTACTTTGCCGACTAAGGTCCGTCTAGTCAAGGCTATGGTTTTTCCTGTGGTCATGTATGGATGTGAGAGTTGGACTGTGAAGAAGGCTGAGCGCCGAAGAATTGATGCTTTTGAACTGTGGTGTTGGAGAAGACTCTTGAGAGTCCCTTGGACTGCAAGGAGATCCAACCAGTCCATTCTGAAGGAGATCAACCCTGGGATTTCTTTGGAAGGAATGATGCTAAAACTGAAGCTCCAGTACTTTGGGCACCTTATGCGAAGAGTTGACTCATTGGAAAAGACCCTGATGCTGGGAGGGATTGGGGGCAGGAGGAGAAAGGGACGACCGAGGATGAGATGGCTGGATGGCATCACAGACTCAATGGATGTGAGTCTGAGTGAACTCCGGGAGTTGGTGATGGACAGGGAGGCCTGGCGTGCTGCGATTCATGGGGTCGCAAAGAGTCGGACACGACTGCCCGACTGAACTGAACTGAACTGAACTAAGTGCAATTATATTAAGTTGGTCATAAATTTGTGATTTTGCAATTATACATTACTTGTCTAGTTAATATTTTGATTATTTTTCTAACTCAATTTTGTCAAAATGGTTAACTCAATGTCTCATGATAACAAATCCCTGTGATTAGTACTGAAATCTCAGGTGATGCAGATTTTAATTTTAGCAGTTCATTTAATTAAGAAGATCCTATAATTAGAAGAAAAGACTCTCCCAAACTTTAATGACTTAATAGTTTTTTTTTATATTCTTGGAATTCATTTTAGTGATGGTGGAAAAGTCTTAAAGAGATGTTTTTAATAGATTTTATTTTTTAAGAGCAGTTTTAAGTTCAAAGAATAATTGAATTAAGGATACATATATTTCTCACATACACTCTGCCCCTATACATGCACACCTTCCTTGACCATAAACATCTATCATTAGAGTGATACATTTGTAAAAGTCACGGACTTGCAATGACATGCCACTATTACCCAAGGTCTGCCATTCCATTTAAGCCTCTTTCTCAATGTTGTATATTCTGTCAGTTTTGACAAGCATATAATGACATGTATCTACTTTCATGGGCTTCCCAGGTGGTGCTAGTGGTAAAGAACCTTCTTTCCAATGCAGAAGACAAGACACATGGGTTAGACCCTGGGTAGAGAAGATCTAATAGTATCATGTAGAATAGTTTCATTGCCCTAAAAATTCTGTGTTCCACCTAATAATTCCTTTTTTTTTCCTTAACCATTGGCAATCAGCCATTTTTGTCTTCACAATTTTGTTTTTTCAGAATGTCATATGGCTGGAATCATACAGTGTGGAGCCTTTTCAATTTGGCTTTATTCACTTAGTAAAATGCATTTAAGATACCTCTATATCTTTTTATGGCTTGATAGTTTGTTTACTTTTAGTGCTGAAAATATTCCACTGTCTGGATGATCCCTTGGAGATCATGGCAGTGTAATCCCATATTCTAGCCTGGAGAATCCTCTGGACAGAGGGGCCTCATGGGCTACAGTTCAAGGGTCATGACGAGTTGGATACAATTGAAGTTACTTAGTATATGCATGCACATCTGGACCTACTACTGATTATTTTTCATTTTCCTACTCAAGGACATCTTGATTACTTCTCAGTTTTTGCAATTATGAATAAAGCTACTATAATCATCTCTGTATATCTTTTCATATGGACATAGATTTTAGTGACTTTGAATAACTGCTGAAGGTCATGATTGCTGGACCATATAAGAGTATGTTTCATTTCATAAAAAAATCTATCTTCCAAAGTGGCTATACTATTTTGAATTCTCACCATCACTGAATGAGAATTCCTGTTGCTCCATATCCCTGCTAGCCTTTGATGTGGTTAGTATTTTGGATTTTGGCCATATTAACAGTTGTGATATCTCATTGTTTTAATCTGAAGTGCCTTAATGATATATAATTTTAAGTATTTTTTTATATGCTTAATTACCATTTGTTTATCTTTCTTTGTGAGGTGATTGTTTAGTCTTTTGCTTATTTTTAAAACAGGTTGTTCATTATAATATTGTTGAGTTTTAAGAGTTTTTTTTTTTTGTATATTGATATAATAGTCCTTTATCACATATGACTTTTGTAAATATTTTCCCAGTGGCTTGCCTTCTCATTGTCTTGACTTTCACAGAAAAGAATCATAATATTCATGAAGTACAGATTATCAATTATCTCTTGTTTATATTTTAAGATAAGAAAAAAAAGTTTCTCTTAATTTCCTATAAAACACATAACTATTAATAAGAAATTCTGCCCACATATTCTTTTATTCCTTGCCAACTAGTCAATCCTAAAGGAAATCAATCGTGAATATACATTGAAAGGATTGATTCTAAGGCTGAAACTCCAATACTATAGCCACCTCATGCAAAGAATTAACTGCTTGGAAAAGACCCTAATGCTGGGAAAGATTGAAGGCTGAAGGAGAAGGGGATGACGGAGGATGAGATGATTGGATGGAGTCACTGACTTAGTGGACATAAGTTTGAGAAAGCTGCAGGAATTGGTGATGGACAGGGAAGACTGGTGTGCTGCAGTC
>SJXQ01011258.1:0-10294 GCA_006408695.1 Aepyceros melampus
TGTGACCCACACAGTCAAAGGCTTTGGCATAGTCAATAAAGCAGAAATAGATGTTTTTCTGGAACTCTCTTGCTTTTTCCATGATCCAGCAGATGTTGGCAATTTGATCTCTGGTTCCTCTGCCTTTTCTAAAACCAGCTTGAACATCAGGGAGTTCACGGTTCACATATTGCTGAAGTCTGGCTTGGAGAATTTTGAGCATTACTTTACTACCATGTGAGATGAGTGCAATTGTGCGGTAGTTGGAGCATTCTTTGGCATTGCCTTTCTTTGGAATTGGGATGAAAACTGACCTTTTCCAGTCCTGTGGCCACTGCTGAGTTTTCCACATTTGCTGGCAAATTGAGTGCAGCACTTTCACAGCATCATCTTTCAGGATTTGAAACAGCTCAACGGGAATTAATAACATGGTATGAATTGGGAATAATAGAATCCAGTTGCCTCATTTATAGGGTAAAAACCAGAGCCAAAAAGGTAAATGCACATATCTGTGGCTTTCATAAGGGTTGGTGACAGAACAAGGACCTTTGCCCGGATCTCAAAATGATTACACCTTCACTCTTTTAAATTCCACACTCTTCCTTTCTTAATCCAAAGATAACAGGCCAGAGCATGTGTGCAGTTTTAGATAAAACCACATAATTCCTAACTGCAAAATAGTAATGACATCAGTAGCATAGCAAATTGTATCCAGTCTCTGATTATTTTACAAGAATAAATTTATATAGAGTTGAAAATTAATTTTGTCATTTAGTAAATAAGGTGGAGAAGGCAATGGCACCCCACTCCAGTACTCTTGCCTGGAAAATCCCATGGATGGAGGAGCCTGGTAGGCTGCAGTCTATGGGGTCGCTAATAGTCAGACACGACTGAGCGACTTCACTTTCACTTCTCACTTTCATGCATTGGAGAAGGAAGTGGCAACCCACTCCAGTGTTCTTGCCTGGAGAATCCCAGGGACGGGGGAGCCTGGTGGGCTGCAGTCCACGGGGTCGCAAAGAGTCGGACACGACTGAGCAATTTCACTATTCTCTTAAATTTTAGTTCAGTCGCTCAGTCGTGTCCAACCCTTTGCAACCCCATGGACTGCTGTATGCAGGCTTTCCTGTCCATTACCAGATCCTGGAGCTTGCTCAAACTCATGTCCACTGAGTCAGTGATGCCATCCAACCATCTCATCCTCTATTGTCCCCCTCTTTTCCTGCCTTCAATCTTTCCCAGAGTCTGGGTCTTTTCCAGTGAGTCAGTTCTTCACATCAGGTGGCCAAAGTATTGGAGTTTCAGCTTCAGCATCAGTCCTTCCAATGAATATTCAGGGTTGATTTCCTTTAGGACTGACTGGTTTGATTTCCTTGCAGTCCAAGAGACTCTGCAGAGTCTTCTCCAACACAACAGTTCAAAAGCATCAATTCTTTGGTGCTCAGCTTTCTTTATAGTCCAACCCTCAACACCCATACATGACTACTGGAAAAACCATAGCTTTGACTAGATGGACTTTTGTCAGCAAAGTAATGTCTCTGCTTTTCGATATGCTGTCTAGATTGGTCATAGATTTCTTGCAAGGAGCAAGTGTCTTTTAATTTCATGTCTGCAGTCACCATCTGCAGTGATTTTGGAGCCCAAAAATAAAGTCTCTCACTGTTTCCATTGTTACCCCATCTATTTGCCATCAAGTGATGAGATTGGATGTCATGATCTTAATTTTTTGAATGTTGAGTTTTAAGCCAACTTTTTCACTCTCCTCTTTCACTTTCGTCAAGAGGCTCTTTAGCTCTTCTTCACTTTCTGCCATAAGGGTGGTGTCATCTGCATATCTGAGGTTATTGGTATTTCTCCTGGCAATCTTGATTTCAGCTTGTGCTTCATCCAGCCTGGGATTTCACATGATGTACTCTGCATATAAGTTAAATAAGCAGAATGACAGGATACAGCTTTGACGTACTCCTTTCCCAATTTGAACCAGTCTGTTGTTCCATGTCCAGTAATAACAGTTGCTTCTTGACCTGCATACCAATTTTTCAGGAGGCAGGTAAGATGGTCTGGTATTCCTATCTCTTGAAGAATTTTGCACAGTTTGTTGTGATCCACACAGTCAAAGGCTTTGGTATAGTCAGTAAACAGAAGTAGATGTTTTTCTGGAACTCTCTTGCTTTTTCTACTATCCAACAGATCTTGGCAATTTGACCTCTTGAATTTACCTGAAGGATTAAATACTAAGAAAATGAGTTCTGGTTAATCTACAGAATAAACCTATATCCTGAGTGTCTTGGTAGTCCCAGAGCAGGAAGAGCAAAGGAAAAAAAAAAAAAAAGATAAATTACTTTCTTGTAATCTCTTCAGATTGAAGAGTTTACAGAGTTCTACTTTGAGAACAGAAGTGTATCTATTACCTTCCAGAACTCTGAACTACAAAATACTGTGCTGTATCAGAAAGACAAGTATGTAATGACAAAACATGGGATTTGATGTCAGACCTGTGCCATTTAAAAAATGCGGGACTATGGGAGAATTCCTTGCATTCTTTAAATCTCAGTGTCCCAGTTTGCAGCATGGCAGTGAGTCTTCACGGTGCTGTTGACCATCTAAATGGAAATTGAGGAAAATCACTTAGCACAGTGCTTCCATTCCCAAGGAGAATGTACCTCTTTTTCATCAGTGAAGTGAGAAAAATATCCAGTGTGTACTTGCATCATAAAGTAATAATTTTTGTAAGTGAAGTGTAATAACTTCTGTAAGTGAAAATTAACACTATTTTGTGTTAATTCCAAAGGAGACATTTTGATATGTTTGACTGTTCCTCACTTTTCCAGATAAGGAAACTGAAATGCTAAAACAGACAGCAAGTAAACAAGGGGACTCAGGGAAAAAGCCAGTGAACCAAATGACATACCCCCAACAAAAGCCCCTGGAAGAAAAGTGGACCAAAAGCTAGAGATCAAGATTAAGGACAAAGAGATGTAGGCAGGGAGGAGGCTCACTGAACAGGGAGAGAAATGAAGTGTAAAATGCCTTTTCCTCTCTCAAATCCAAGTGGCATGAGGTTGTTAAAGGGCCCTTTTGTAAGGCTTGCTTAAAACCAGTCTGCTTTTGTACCACTGTCAAACTATGGAACATTTCAATCAGTGTCATTCTTCTACTCTTTTTTTTTTTTTCTTTTTTTCCCTTGAAGATATTTGTTCTTTTATAATGGCTACCATACTTTGTCCCATTTTTACCCATGCTGTTGAAAAAGAATGCTGATGGGTTTTCAGTTAAAGATAGTATTAGTATATCCCTCTTATTTCTTTAGTTCTGAAAGTTGAGTGGAGCATAGCAGATCTGGTGGAATCACATCTTCAGGGTCTGTTTAGAGGATTTTGTTTTGATTGACAGGCAAGTGAACCAATGAGCACTTTTAGAAATGTCATCTTAATGAATATCCCTGTCATGCAAGGGAGGGTGCTAAGTCACTTAGTCCTGTCCGACTCTTTGCAGCCCTATGGACTGTAGCCTGCCAGCCTCCTCTGTCTGTGGGATTCTTCAGGCAAGAATACTGGAGTGGGTTGCCATTTCCTTCTCCAGAGGATCTTCCCAACCCAGGGATCGAACCAGTGTCTCTCATGTCTCCTGCATTGGCAAGTGGCTTCTTTACCACTATGCCACCTAGAAAGCCCAGCCCTGTAGTAATCATTTGCAAAAATGTGAGGAATAAAGAGACAATAAAGAGACGCTCTTCTTTAAATACATCCTTTTTTTCACACCTAAAATGAAAAAAAATTATGAACTGTAGCTGAGTTCGTCACAAAGCAGCAAGCACCACTGGAATCACCTAAGTTCTCCTTCAGATTCTTTTTTAGATCTGCCATAGAGACAGTGTATTTCACTGCAGATGTGGTAAGGTCATTGAGGAGCATCAGTACTGTAGATTACTTCTTTGAAGATCGAGATTGAAAAGAGAAACAGGATTGTGAAGTTATAGTATTACTAAGTAGGGCTTCTGTGGTGGCTCAGCTGTAAAGAATTCACTTGCCAGTGCAGGAGATGTGGATTCGATCCCTGGGTCAAGAAGATTCCCTGAAGAAGGAAACGGCAGCCCACTCCAGTATTCTTGCCTGAGAAATCCCTCGGACAGAGGAGCCTGGCCGGGCTACAGTCCATGGGGTTGCAAAGAGTCAAACTCGACTAGTTAGTAAACAACCACCACAGTGCTGCTAAGTAAATTCTAGAGTATTGTAGAAGCTTCAGTTAGGGAGGACAGCTACTTCTTCAAACAGCTGCACATTGTTAAAACTCCCTTGGCAAAAGCAGAGAGCCCAGGCTCAAGCTGAGACCACAGAGAAGTAAACGAATTGTAGCTGAACAGCTTTGCCCTGGTGTTCTGCAGAAGACACTGTGCTTCTCTGAAGCTTTACTGCCTGGACTTGGCAAACCCTACTTCCATTTTACCGCTCCAACTTTCTGCCTCTTTTTAATTGCAGTTTGTATCAGTAGATCTATGTGTTTGTGTGTGTCTATGGCTCTGTTTTGCAGTCAAAGAAACTTCCCAACACTGTGTTGTCTTTAAACATTCAGCGTCATTATACCCATATACGCACAGTTAATTTACATGTCTGAATCCATGTAACTGAATAACCAGATATGGATAGTATGTCAGTTAGCTAGTAGCCAGTTTTAAATTGAGCCTGGTGTGTCTGTCTGGAAAATGAAATCTACTTCCTTATTTAGCCATTTAAGACTGGATCTGTTATTTCAGAACCTTGTGATGATAAAGCCAATGACAATAAAATTTTTGAGTTAGAAATCTTAGCCGATATGCTCATCACTGACTCAATGGACATGAGTTTGAGCAAACTCCAGGGGATGGTAAAGGACAGGGAAGCCTGGTGGGCTACAGTTCATGGGGTCACAAAAAATCAGACATGACTGAGCAACTGAACAACAACAAAATTCTCATTTCATCTCTTACATAGAACAATAAATGTTGATTTATCACTATTTTACGAAGACCAAAAATGCAATAGCAAATGGATGTGTCAGTCCTGAACAGATTAAAAGACATAACATGCTAAAGACCTCATAAGGAAGTAGGAAATTGAGACTAGGGGCTGATCAACTGTAGGAGAATATAGTGTAGACCCAGACCTCATACCTTCCAAAGCACAGCCATTTCTGGCAGAAAAGGGCTTACTGAGCCCCAGTTCTTGCCTGACTTGGATTATTTTGTGCTTAGACTTTCTGCTTATGCTTTGTGGTTTAACGAATCCAGAGTTTAAACTATTCTTAGTTCTTGGAGGTTATTTTCTGATGCTCTTCTTTAAATACCACATGGGAATAATTTTAGTCAGTGAAACTAGACATACCATTTTCTGTTAGCTTTGTCTTTGCCATTTTTGTTTCTCACGTGCTCAATTTCCCAGCCAGTGCTCCCTTTTATGTGCCTGATCATGGCCATTATTTAACATTGTTTTACTTTGTTGTTTAACATTGTTTACTTTGTTTTACATTGGTTATCTGTCTCCACGTTAAAAGGTGCAGACTTACATGAACTCATTGAAATTCAGCTAGTGATTTCTATGTAGATGTTTCCTCAAAATAATGACTAGAAAGCTCCAGTTGCAGAAGGGTAAAAGTCAAGGCAGAATAAGTTTTTTCTCTTTCATATTTTTTTAATTTCCTATAAATAAGTATATACCATGTGAGCAAGATAAATAATGTATATCTGTATAAAATGAAACAGTGAAAATACTTGAGGGATCTTACTCAAACCTTTTGCTCACATTTCTGCATTTCTCTCATGCTCCTACAAATAATCATCATTGTTAATAACATCTACATATATGTAGATTTCCTCTTTTTGCAAAATTAATAAGACTTTTAGTATGTGGTACACCAGGAGATCTCCTCAGTCACAAAGGTAGCATGATTATGACCCAGAACATGAGAACACAGAGTCAGTTTTTGGTCTAATTTTTCATTGCAATTTGGCCAGGGGCCCTGTGATAGTCACTGATGTAACTTACTTTCTGTCATTTACCAGCAGTAAGTATGCATGTGTGCTCAGTTGTGTCCAACTTGTTGTGACCCCATGGACTAGCCTGCCAGCTTCCTGAGTCCATGGGATTTTTTCCAGGCAAGAATACTGGAATGGGCTGCCATGCCCTACTCCAGGGGATCTTCCTGACCCAGGGATTGAACCCATGTCTCCTGCATCTCCTGCACTGGCAGGTGATTCTTTACCATTGAGCCACCCAGAAAGCCTCACTTTCATAGTCACCTAATTAAATGACAATTTTGGATACTTGATTATAAAATAACGCTTTAGGTGTATCCTGCTGCTGCTACTGCTGCTAAGTCACTTCAGTTGTGTCCGACTCTATGCGACCCCATAGACGGCAGCCCACCAGGCTCCCCTGTCCCTGGGATTCTCCAGGCAAGAATACTGGAGTGGGTTGCCATTTCCTTCTCAGTGCGTGAAGGTGAAGTCGCTCAGTCATGTCCAACTCCCAGTGGCCCCGTGGACTGCAGCCTACCAGGCTCCTCCATTCATGGGATTATCCAGGCAAGAGTACTGGAGTGGGGTGCCATTGCCTTCTCCCAGGTATATCCTACCCATTGCTAAACCACTGGGCAAACCCTGAAATTTTCACTTATTATGTAGTTCTTCATATTAGATAAAGACTTACAGATAAATGAAACTTTATCTGTTTATCCGAGTATATTCTGTGCCCAATGAATGGGGTCATTTCATGAGTTTTTACTATTTTTAGCATCTACAATATTTTGGACCTAAGTGATTTGTGTATAATTCCTGCCTCTTTCATTTTAAATGTGGTTAAATGTGAGCCTCTATGTTTTTACCTGAGTATCTGCTTAGGGTAAAATATTTAACTTTATAAGCATGTGCTAGTTGGCATTGAAGAGTTCAATCTATGTTGTTCATAGCCTCAATACAATATGGTGTGAAGTTACTCAGTCGTGTCCAACTCTTTGTAACCCCATGGACTGTAGCCTACCAGGCTCCTCCCTCCATGGGATTCTCAAGGCAAGAGTACTAGAGTGGGTTGCCATTTCCTTCTCCAGGGGATCTTCCCAACCCAGGGATCGAACCCAGGTCTTCTGCATTCCAGGCAGATGCTTTAACCTCTGAGCCACCAGGGAAGCCCAATACAATATAGTTGGCCATAAACCTGACAAAACAGTAAGGTCCATTTCAAAGAAACGTGCTACATAGGCCATTATAATCTTTGTGCACTTAGCATTTTTCTGCAGCTTTAGAATCAAAGTCATTTTGCTTTGTCTCAGGAGCACTGTGTGATACCTACATATGATCAGTTTCACAATTCACCTATAAGAGGCAGTAGTCTTATTGACTTCCAAAAGGAGGAAAGAAACACTTAAGACTTTTAGAAATTAGAAGCACATATTTCCTTTTTGTTGCCCTGGGAATTACCTTCAGGAACTTAACAGGTGCAGAAAAGTAGAAACTCAGAAAGTCAGTCTTTTGTAAATCTTAATAGAATTTGTGATAATTTTATGTATTCAAAATAGCCCCTGGATGGACCTAGAGGTTATCATACTAAGTGAAGTAAGTCAGACAGAGAAAGACAAATATCATATGGTATTTCTTATATGTTGAATCAGGCTTCCCTGGTGGCTCAGATGGTAAACATGTGTAACATCATTTTACTGCAAGGAGGCCATGATTTTTAGAGCCGTTTATGTTATATCCTAAAGAAGATCAGTCTTGGGTGTTCATTGGAAGGACTGATGTTGAAGCTGAAACTCCAATACTTTGGCCACCTGATGTGAACAGCTGACTCATTGGAAAAGACCCTGATGCTGGGAAAGATTGAGGGCAGGAGGAGAAGGGGACAACAGAAGATGAGATGGTTGGATGGCATCACCTGTCACTGACTCAATGGAAATGGGTTTGGGTGGACTCCAGGAGTTAGTGATGGACAGGGAGGCCTGGCATGCTGCAGTTCATGGAGTCACAAAGAGTCGGACATGACTGAGCAACTGAACTGAACTGATGTTATATCCTAATGCAAAGAAGCCTTGCTTCTTATCAAATAGAGTTCTCTGTCTTTCTCTCTCTTTTTTCTTTTTCTTTTTTTTTTTTTTGCCACAGGGCTTGTGGGATTTAGTTCCCCAACGAGAGATTGAACCTGGACCCTTGATAGTGAAAGCACAGAGTCCTAACCACTGGACCACCAAGGATATTCCCAGGGTTCTCCTTCTAAAATGAGCATGAGGTACAGAGATAGGGCCTGACTGAGGCAACATCCATATATATTCTAGCAGCCCACCTAATTTTTTGGTATTAAGAATAGGCAGCCCCTTCAGAAATGTCTTTTGAAAGAATTTGGAGGGAAAGAGAGGGCTGTGAGTGGATGGTTTATAAACTGAGCACTTTGTTTGCCAAATATCTGAAGGCGTCAGTGAGTCTGTTGTGCCCACTTGCATTTTTTCAGGATAACGTTAATCAATTAGCTCAATTCTGCTATAGATAGTAAGTAATTACATTCCCTGGAAACCACAGTGGCATGATTAATAATACATTCTAATTTCTAAAAGTAGCATTTCACTCAGCATTTAAACGTGGCTCTTTGAAAAGTAAGCTTTTTTGTATATAAGAAATATGGGTAGAGTGAAATTTACTTTTTCGAAAATAATTCTGTGAAAATGAAAATATTATAAAGTTTTCCGTGAGGACTTCTGGTCCCTCCTGTGTAAATGAGTACAATTTAAGATGCTTCTTTAAGCATTTTCAAATAAATTCTTAAGAAATAATGCTATAGGCTTCAGAATTAAGTATACTACATGGGAGTTTTAGGGAAGCCAGGTAAATTCTTAAGAATTATGGAGCACCTGCTAAATTACAGTTCTGAGACTAAGATCTCTCAAGGGTAAAAAAGGTAATTAAGCCACTGGCTCTGTATCTGAGAAGATACCACAGCAAGAGGGCATTTGGCCTATGCTAAATAAGTGAATACAATCTAAAGAGAAATAAGGTAATTACCACAAGAGAAACACAAAGAAACTGCCATGAGGTTTCAACAAAAGGATAAAGAAGGCAGGAATCCATCCTAGAAGAGCTAGATTGTGGATTACATAATGCAGAGGTCCCCAGCCTTTTGGGCACCAGAGACCAGTTTCGTAGAAGACAGTTGTTCCACCAACTAGAGTGATACGAGCGATAGGGAGTGGCTGTAAATACAGATGAAGCTTTGCTCACTCACCCACTGTTCACTTCCTGCTGTGCAGCCTGGTTCCTAACAGGCCATGAACTGTACTGGTCCATGACCTGGGGGTTGAGAACCCCTGATATATGGCACCGTATTGGGAGATGAGGTCAGATAAGCAAACTACCGACCAGTCATGTCTGAACATTGAACTTGCCATTGAAGGTGCTTAACAGTGGCTGTTGTGGGACATGCAATCAGTAAACATTTACTTAATATTTTCTACATGCCAAGCTCTGCCCCTGTCCCTACACAACATGTAATTCGGTCACTTTGGGCATTCTGACCAGATCTCCATAAACTTTGCGCACACTGTGAAGTTAAAGCCCTTGGCATTGAATAGTTCTATTCTTCTATGCACTGAAAAGGTTGAATGATCATGTTTTGGGGAAAATATACATTACCAGATCCTCAATATAATTGTGTCTTAGAGTCAACCTAATAATTATTAATATTTTTCAATCAATTAAAATCTAATTAATAAGAGTTGTCTTCTATGAAATGAGTATCTCTTATCTGACATAATGATGTTAACATAACGCACCAAAGAGAAGCATTTTTGCTGTGGTCATCTACAATTGAAGTAACTTGGCAGTATAGGTGGACAGGACAGTCCCATCTCTACCTTTAACCATTCTGCATTCTTCCTTCTCCTAGTCTTGTGTTCATGAAATGTGAGTTCTTTGGACATTGCTCATCCCTTCTAAGAAGAAAAGAAGAAAAATTAATCAAGAAAAGAGAGTTCTGCTCTTTTGGAGTGCATGTTGCTGAAAGAAAAATGTAAAGTTGAATTTGTTGATGATATTCAAGACTAGTAATCATATTTTCCTAGAAATATTTAAAGGCCAAGATTTAAACCTATGAAATAATAAAACCAGGCTTTATTCCTGGTCCTTTGTTTCCTTCAGTTCAGTCGCTCAGTCGTGTAGGACTTTGCGACCCCATGAATCGCAGTACGCCAGGCATCCCTGTCCATCACCAACTCCCGGAATTCACTCAGACTCATGTCCACTGAGTCCGTGATGCCATCCAGCCATCTCATCCTCGGTCGTCCCCTTCTCCTCCTGCCC
>SJXQ01011259.1:0-71678 GCA_006408695.1 Aepyceros melampus
CTGGAAAAGACTCTGATGCTTGGAGGGATTGGGGGCAGGAGGAAAAGGTGACAGCAGAGGATGAGATGGCTGAATGGCACCACTGACTTGATGGACGTGAGTTTGAGTGAACTCCGGGAGATGGTGATGGACAGGGTGTCCTGGCGTGCTGCTACTCATGGGGTTGCAAAGAGTCGGACATGACTGAGTGACTGAACTGAACTGATGATCCAACAGTCCCACTCCTATGCATATATCCGGAAAAAACTTTTAATTCAAAAAGATACATGTACATGTACCTCAACGTTCAAAGCAGAACCTCAATGTTCAAAGCACAATGATTTACAGTAGCCAAGACATGGAAGCAACCTAAATAGCCATCAACAGATGAATGGATAAAGATGTGGTACATACATACAATGGAATATTAGCCATAAAAAATAAATTAAAAAAAAGAATGCCATTTCTAACAACATGAGTGGATCTAGAGATTATCATACTAAGTGAAGTAAGTCAAAGACAAATATCATATGATGTCACTTATATGTGAAATCTTAAAAAATGATACAAATGAACTTACTGACAAAACAGAAATAATAGACTCAAATACAGCAAACAAATTTATGGTTACCAAAGGGAAAAGTAGGGGGAAGGCCAAATTTGGAATTTGGGATTAACAGATACATTACTATGTATAAAATAAACTATATATGTATATATATATATATATAAAAAATACTATACTATACTATTTTATACAGTATATAAAATAAACAAGGACCTACTGTATAGCATAGGGAACTATATTCAATATCTTCTAATAATCTATACTAGAAAAGAACCTAAAAAAGAATACATATATTTCTATATATATATGTACAACTGAATCACTTTGCTATATACCTGAAGCATTGTAAATCATTTGGAATTTGGGATTAACGATACATTACTATGTATAAAATAAACTATATATGTATATATATATATATATAAAAAATACTATACTATACTATTTTATACAGTATATAAAATAAACAAGGACCTACTGTATAGCATAGGGAACTATATTCAATATCTTCTAATAATCTATACTAGAAAAGAACCTAAAAAAGAATACATATATTTCTATATATATATGTACAACTGAATCACTTTGCTATATACCTGAAGCATTGTAAATCAACTATACTTCATTAAAAATTTAACAATTTAAACATTAAAAAATTATAGTTTATACTAATAAGAGTATGATGAGATGGTGAGTCATCTGTTAAAGAGGAAAAAAATAAATACATTTGATAAAATCATTCTAGAAAAGCCCCCCAACTCAATCCTCCAGGAGCAGTGATAATTTTTTAAAAATACAATGCCTTAACGCCCCTCCCCCCAACCACACACACATAGATCCTTATCTAATTGACTTGGGAAGGAGCCTGGATATGGGTTTTTTTTAAACTTATGGAGAGAGTGACTTGCCGATCAAGCTGAGAACCATTACTCCAGAGACAACTTCAAGGTCTAGGATACAACAGAAATCCTATTTGAACTTGGGACTTAAAAAATAGGGTCTCAATGTTTGGCTTCCCATATGGAGCTCTACCAGGTAGCCAATTGACCGAGTTCCCAATATATCCATGTTCTGGGAACTTGGCAAAGAAAGAAGACTGCAAGGGAATCGGGGGAGAGAGGCACTAAGACACACCCTTTGCCCCAGACTGGTACAACGGAGCAGTGGGTTTATTATGTGCTTTCATAAAGGTAATCAAAGTTACATTAGAAAAAAATAAAAGAGTCGACATACCTGGAGTGGTCAAAATAATAGGGCACGTCAGCAGCTACAGGCATGGTCCCTGGAGAGCAGGCAAGACCCCAAGACCAGATGCTTTCCGCTGATGCCTTGAAAACTCTATAAACCCCTAGAAGTTGGATGAGATCCCAGGTTAAAAGCAAGAGAGAGGCAACGAATTAAGATTGTCCTGAATTGACAGAGAATAAGGTTAAATTTCTTTCACTTTGGATTTGACTTAAGAGTTTGTGGCCTGAGGTTATTTGTACTCACTCACTATACACACATCACTTAGCTTAACCATCAAAAGTCCTGACAGGCAAACCTGTTATAATCCTAGGTTTATGGATGAGAGCACTTTGATTCAGATAGAAAGCAATTTACATTTCTAACATTTTTTTTGCTTTATATAATTTGATGTTATATGATTCGATTTCTAAGCATTCATGACTGTTACCCCTTGGTAATGAGATGTACCTATTTTAATGGAAAAGGATGTTTTATGTATAATTTAATGATTGTTATCTTGACCTCTTATCTTGTCTAATTATAAAATTGCTTCTCTGCTGTTTTTCTAATTTGTGTGATGTTTCTTTTGATGCTTCTGTAAGCGTGTCTTTTAGGTACCACTAACTTTTCTACAATCAACAGGTAATCTGGGAAGGGAGGGAGGGAAGGAGGAAGGAAAAAAAAAGAAGAAGGGAGGGGAGGGGAGAAGAATCCAGTCGTAGTGAGAGGGCTTTTTTTTTTTAATGTTTCAGTATAAGTAGGAAAAAAACTAAGAAAATAACTGTTTGAATAATACAAGTGATATGATTGAATTCATATAATACATGCCTCAGATTTCTGTGCCTTACAAAAAAGAAAACACATTTTTTTTCAATACTCATTCATGGTAAAATGTATGGTAATCTAGGAATTAAATGAAAATTCTATTTTCCAAAGGTGATTATCTGCCAAAAATCTACAGCAAATTTCACACTTAATATAATGAAGCATTAGAAAAATTCCTTTTAAAATCAGAAGTGAGACAAGGATGTCCACTATCATTGTTTCCACTCAACATTGAATTTAGAGGTTCTCTTCAGGGAAGTTTTTAAAAGAAGAAAATGATGAAATGAAATTTTCAAAAGAGAATAATAATAGGAATGTAAAGAAGGGAAAAAAATTTCATTTTTGATGTTATCTGGATCCTGAATAATCTCCAAATATACTGTTAGAATAAATAATACATAACTATAGGAATGAATTGTGTCCCATATATCAATCATAGAAAATATCATCTTAAAGAATATTCCACTTAAAATGACCAAAATAAAAGATACCTGGGAATAAAACCTAAAGATACATATATCCTTTATGGAGAAAAGTATATAACTTTATTAAAGGAATTAAAGTTTATACAAAGGGAGCATGTTTATAGGAAGGGAGATTCAATATCATAAAGAAAATAAGCCTTCCCAAATTTATGAACTAAATGTGATTCTAATTAACTACAAATAAGGTATTTGTAAGTTTAAAAAATTCTAAAATTACTTGAAATAGAGGATTTATGTGGCAAAACCAGAACTATGTTCACCAACATAGAACTGTATGTTATTCTTCATACAAAGTTAAAAGCACATTGTATTTCATTCCTGACCACTTGCCAGTCCCTGTTTGTTTGAGAGAGACAAGCTTCATCTTGTCTTCAAGCTTCGTCTAAATTATTTCATCTGACTGACTGTCGTTTTTGCTACATTTATTGCTACTTCTGTCTTGGGTATTCCTCTGGAAAAGATGTATGGATTCGTCACACATTCTAATGTATTGTCTATAGATGATAAGATATAGTCAAGCATGTATCTGCTGATACTTTTAAAGTTGACCTGTCTTTATACTTAGAAATGTCTCTTATTAGTAGGCTTCCCTGGTGGCTCAGATAGTAAAGAAACTGCCTGCAGTGCAGGAGACCCAGGTTCAATCTCTGGGTCAAGAAGATCCCTTGGATCTAGAACCACACAATGTCAAATTTAGCAAGCCAAGTGAATTATAGGCCTATTAAACTGTCACCAAATGGCATTAATAATTGATATTCTTTGCTAGAATCATGTGAACCATGTTCCTGTATGCATTAAAACTTAGCTAGATAATTCTGGTGACTATTTGGCTGTTATTTTAACATTCATTGTTATGATTATATGATTCTTTTTTATATACTATAACAATGTTTCTAATCATCATCAAATCACAGTGTTAGTGCAAAAAAAGAAAAAAACATAATAAATCACTTTGAAAGAAAAAAAAAAGAAGATCCCTTGGAGAAGGGAATGGCAGCCCATTGCAGTATTCTTGCATGGAGAATTCCATGGATAGAGAAGCCTGGCAGGCTATAGTCCAATGGGATTGCAAAAAGTCAGACACGACTAAGTGACTATCACTCACTCAAACTTACTTGGTGCAGCAAAATGTGAAGAATAGTCAAGATAATTTTGAGGAAAATAAAAGTACACAACTTGTCCTACCAGGTTGTAAGTCTTATTATAAATGTATAGTAAATAAAACAGTAACATAGAGCAGAAAGCCCAGAAACAGACCCAAGCATTTATGGAAATAATACGGGAGACATGGTCTTAGAGATTAAAGAGAAAAAGAGGTGGAGCAACTGGAAAAAATTAATCCCTACCTCACACTGTACACAAAAATCCATTGCAGGTGTAGACCTAGATTGGAAAGGCAAAATTGTTTAGAAAAAAGCATTTAGAATAATATCTAAGGGACTATAGTTGCAGTCAACACAGGAAATGAATATGAGAGACATAAAAAAGTACAGTATCAAGAAAATAGTTGAAACATTTGGCCATATTAAAAACTTTTATTCATTAAAATATAACATATTTAAAAGGTGAAAAGACACAGCCTTTGAAAAGATATGTGATTCATATAACTAAAGACTTAATAACTAGAATATATAAATAAATTCTGCAAATTGATAAGAAAGATAATTCAATTTAAAATTGAACAGGGCATATAAGTAGGCAACTCACCGAAAAGCCATAAATGGCCAAAAAACTCATAAAAAATGTTCAACTATGGAGAAATCCAAAGCACCACAATGAATTTACATTATCACCTATTGGATTAGCAATAAAAAGACTGTCAATCCCACTTGTTGCTAAAAATGTGGGAAAATAAAAACTCTCACATATTTGTGAGGACGTATCAGAATAACCAGTGTAACCATATCTGAAAAGAAAGTGAAATGTTAGTTGCTCAGTTGTGTCCATGACTCTGTGAATCCATGGATTGTAGACCACCAGCCTCCTCTGTCCATGGGGATTCTCCAGGCAAGAATACTGGAGTATGTTGCCATTCCCTTCTCCAAAGGATCTTCCCATCCCAAGGATCAAACCTGGGTCTCCTGTACTGCAGGCAGAGTCTTTACCGTTTGAGACACCAGGGAAGCCCAAAGCCATAAGTTAAAGATCTATATACTAATAACACAGCAATTTCACACATAGATAAGAATTTTTTTACCTGCACCTTTTATAGTAGAAAAAATTAGCATTCATTAGCAAGAAAGTGGATAAACTGTGGTATATTTTAATAGTGAAATATTATACAGCAGTGAAAAACTTTAAAACTAAACCAATACAATGTTCATGGAACATTGAACAGACATAAAGTTGAGAAAAAGTTAATTGATGAATATATACAGTATACTGTTGAAGTCATGGTGAATAAAAGTGTATGTTGTTTAAGGATAGAGACATGTACCAAAAAGTCTTTATCAAATAGAAGAAAGTCCCCTCTGTGCCAAGATTTTATCATGAATGGGTATTAATCTTTGTTAAATGCTTATGCTGCATTAATTGATCTGATCATGTAATTTTTATTGTTTAGTCTGTTATTATGGTAGATTACATTGGTTCATTTCAACTAGTGAGTGAATCAGCCTTACATCCTTGGATTAAACTCTGCTTGGTCATGCTGTATAACTCTTTATGTATTACTTAATTTGATTTGCTGAAATCTTGTTAAAGCATTTTTGCAGCTTTTCATGATCTGTCTCATTTTGGTATCAGGGGATATTTGCCTCAGAAAATAAATTGAGAATTGTTCTTTTCTTTTTCACTTTCTGAAAGGGATAATGTAGAACTGGTATGAATTCTTTTGTAACACTTGGTAAAATTCTCCAGTGAAAGCATCTGGATCTGGAGATTTCTTTTTCATAGTTCAATTAAGAATTCTTTAATTATTCAACTCCTGTAATATATTTATAGGATATTCAAATGATCTGAAAGAGGGTTCTCAACACTAGGTAGTGGTAAATGTCATGGCTTTCCACAAAAAACTGTTCTGATACTATCACAGCAGGGAGGAGAAGGCGAGCATCATTACAGCTAGGAAAGGGTGAAAGCATTTGCTCAGATGCTGGGAAGGATTGAAGGAAGGAGAGGAAGGGGGCGACAGACGATTAGATGGTTGGATGGCATCGTCGACTCAATGGGCATGAGTTTGAGCAAACTCCGGGAGATAGTGAAGGACAGGAAGCCTGACTTGCTGCAGTTCATGGCGTTGCAACGAGTCAGCACGACTCGGGGACGGAACAGCAGTTTGCTAACAAGAGTGAGAGTAAGAATAGGGCCATGACTTTATTCACAGCGTTTAGCTGGAGTAAAGCAGTTCTTGTCTAAAAGGTTGCTGTGCTGCTAGTCTGCTCCTTCCCTAGTCTTTCAGCTAGAGAGAGCAGGCTCTCTTTTGGAACTTTTGTTGTCTGTATCATTAGCATTGTGGGACTGTAGCTTCTCCAGCGCCCAGTAAAGGAAACGTCTATGGCAAAAGGAAACCCAGAGAAATCACCACTATGTCATTACTCAAGTCTCAGTGTCCTCAGGTGCTCTGCCTTCTCCCTTCTGTCTCTCCATCTTACATTTTTTTAGGGGTGCATAGTAGGAGAAAATTTTAAAAGGCATCTCTTCCATATTGTCTGAAATTGAAACTATTATTTTTATACCTTCCAGTATGTCTAAAATATTTCATAATAACATTTAAGAAGATTAGATGATGCTGGTGAATCTTATTTTCTAAGGTTCTTGGGGCATGAGACCCGCTCTCTGCACCCCTCCTTCTCCAGAGACCATTGCCTCCCTTCTCTAGCTCAGCCTATTACTCTCCTCCGCGTTCCCCCTCCCATCCTCTCCCACCCACCCCCAAGAGAAGGATTTAACCAGCTCCAGTTGAGAATAGGGCTAGGTTGAAGATAGGAGCTAATAGCGTATCATGTTACATCCAAATTTGAGTTATGCAAAGAGGGTTATTGAAGGAGGTTTTGATATATTTTAAAAAGGACAACATTAGCAGATTTTGATATTTAAAATATTTAACAATCAGTGCAGGACTGTGTGAAGGCTCTGGTTCCCATGAACTATTATGCATAGAGGACTCAGAGGAGAGGCCATTTGCCAATCCAAAGGGATGCGTTTCAACATTTTAACAGCCTGGTTAGTCTTGCTCACGTGTATCAGCTGAATACCAGCTTCATCTATAACTATTAAAAAAATTTTTTTGCAGCTAGCAGGAAGTGAAACTATAAAGATGATGAAAAAATTTTATAAGCTTTTCATAATCAGAGTCTAAAAAGGGTAAAATAAAAGAAATACCTGATACGCTTTATTTCTTCATACTGCTAAAGCAAGTTGAGATATCATGCTGGTCAGAAGTTAAATGGAATGCTATAATTTTTTTTCATAATGAGAAGAACAAACTATTTCAGTCCTGTAAAGATTACACTAATGTTATAAATGGACATGTTGAAATTTTAAGACCACAATCTCCATTGGCTTTATCCCCAAACCACTATGCATGTAGCAAGGCAGAGATCTTAGGAGATTTTTGCCATCTGATATTTCGGAGCAGGAAGCAGCTGGAAGAGTCATTCATAGCTATGGGAAAGAAACTGAAATTACATTAATAAAAGCTAAGAATAACTTACATTTGAAAAAAGATAGATACTATTCAGAGAATCACAAAAGAAGCTGATTGAGAGAATTAGGGCACATAGAACATTCTTTTGTAGGTAGTTGGTTGAGTGAGGAATAGCCAGGATGCATGACCAGGTAAGACAGAGGGACTAGACATGATCAAAGAGAATTTTCCACATTAAGGTCAAACATTGAGTATTGGTCTACTTGCGGCCCTGAGGTATCGGAGGGAGGGTGGGTTTGATGTTGGAACCTGGGCGACTGATGGCTGAGACCGTGTGTCTTCTATGTTGGAGAGACCCTTTTCCATGTGGAAATGCTTGCTTATATAGTGCTGTAAAACATAAGGAAAAAAATACAGTATGTATGGTTAATGCCTTGGTGCACTGAACAAAGAAAATAAGTATTTTTTATTGCATGACATAAAAAATAGAATAACTTTTAGAATGCATTCATAACAAACTATAAAGAATTAATGACATCCAAATAAGAAAAATAGGGATAAGAGAACATATCATGTGTGTGGTTAGACAAACCTTGGGTTGTATAGACTTGCCCAATGACCTGAAGGTGGCCACAGCAAGCAATTCCTATGCTGCTCTTCTACCCTGCTCATACCCTCTGCAACAATGCCCTGCACATATTCCTTTTCAATCATATATGAGCAAACTTAATGCAGATACTCACACATTCACACATCCCCCCACCCACACACACACACTCTGAAGTCCTTCCTAGAGAAACCTTATCTAATGCTCTTAAGGTTGGCTTGTTCACCAAGGATGAGGACACAGGATGAACCATGGAGCTAGGTCCCTTCAGGTACTGTGGAAGCAAGAGGAGTTTGGAAGATAGAGATTGAAGGTGGAAGCATGCTGACAACAGAGGAAGCTGCATTCTCAATGGGCAGAGAAAGCAAAGTAAGAAGAATTAAGAGAGTGAGGCTAGAGGATTCTACAGGAAGTGAGCAAAACAGAACGACCTGTAAGATTGGGAAGACTCAGTTTATCAGGCAAAGCAATGCAATCCCAAAGTTAAAGGCAATATGGGCCTTTTTTAAGGTATATTCCCTTATGGCTCAGCTAGTACAGAAGCCACCTGCAATGCTGGAGACCTGGGTTCAGTTCCTGAGTTGGGAAGATCCCTTGGAGAAGGGAAAGGCTACCCACTCCAGTATCCTGACCTAGAGAATTGAGGGACTGCATAGTTCATGGGGGTGCAAAGAGTCGGACATGACTGAGTGACTTTCACTTTCAAGGTATATTCAAAGCAAGAAGAGCACACTCCTTGAGAGGATGATACTGTGTTAATAGAGGACCAAAAAAAAAAAAGAAAACAGAAAGGCTCCTCTTCATGTTCTTCTCTTTGTTCACCATGGAGATATTTTTTTAAGCTGGAAAGGGTAATAAAAACACCTTAAACAAAGGCCTGTAGGAAGAATGCAGGGAGTAGCAGGGTCGGCCTCCCTTCTCAGTCAGTTCCTTTTTCAGACCCAGGTAAGCTGCCTCTCAGGGCGCTGAAAAAACAGACAGGAGTAATTTTCTGAGTGTCTTATCTTTGAGAATTCATTACCATAAGGAAAGCATTGGAGGTAAATGATACTGCCACTTAGAAGACAGAACTAAAGATTGACAAACCGGCACACCTGAGTTTGCTGCTGCTGCTGCTGCTGCTAAGTTGCGTCAGTTGTGTCCGACTCTGCGACCCCATAGACAGCAGCCCACCAGTCTCCCCCGTCCCTGGGATTCTCCAGGCAAGAACACTGGAGTGGGCTGCCATTTCCTTCTCCAGTGCACAAAAGTGAAAAGTGAAAGTGAAGTTGCTCAGTCATGTCCGACTCTTCAAGACCCATGGACTGCAGCCCACCAGGCTCCTCTGTCCACGGGATTTCCCAGGCAAGAGTACTGCAGTGGGTTGCCATTGCCTTCTCCACACCTGAGTTTAATCCTTAGCAAATTCAGGTTTATTAAAGAAATGGTTCAAAAAACTAAGATCATGGAATCTGGTCCCATCACTCCATAGCAAATAGATGGAGAAACAATGGAAACAGTGACTGACTCTATTTTCTTGGGCTCCAAAATCACGGCGGATGGTGACTGCAGCCATGAAATTAAAAGACGCCTGCTCCTTGGAAGAAAAGCTATGATCAACCTAGAGAGCATATTAAAAAGCAGAGACATTACTTTGCTGACAAAGGTCTGTCTACTCAATGCTATGGTTTTTCCAGTAGTCATGTATGGATGTGAGAATTGGACTATAAAGAAAGCTGAGCACCGAAAAATTGATGTCTTTGAACTGTGGTGTTGGAGAAGACTCTTGAGAGCCCCTTGGACTGCAAGGAGATCCAACCAGTCCATCCTAAAGGAAATTAGTCCTGAATATTCATTGGGGGACTGATGCTGAACTTGAAATGCCAATACTTTGGCCACCTGATGCAAAGACTGACTCGTTGGAGAAGACCCTGATGCTGGGAAAGATTGAAGGCAGGAGGAAAAGGGGACAACAGAGGATGAGATGGTTGGATAGCATCACCAGCTTGATGGACATGAATTTTAGCATCCAGGAGTTGGGGACAGACAGGGAAGCTGGGTGTGCTGCAGTCCATGGGGTCACAAAGAGTTGAATACAACTGAGCGATCAAACTGAACTGAACTGAAAGAAATGTTTTGCGCATTCAGAAAGCAATGTAGTGAGTGATTAAGTGTTGGAAGAGATTTGCAAAGAAAAATAATTCCGAATTAATTTAATTTCTCTTTTACTTTGGTAGGGGTCAACAACCTATAGCCCATAGGCAAAATCTGGTCTGCAGATATTTTAGTAAAAAAGTTTAATGGAATCCAGCCCACATCCTTCATTTACATACTGTCTATAGCAGTTCTCACAATGCAATAGTAGGGATGAGTAGCTGCTAAGAAGTCTATATGGCCACAAAACCAAAAGTATTTGCTATCTGGCCCCTTACAGAGATCTTGATGACCTCTGAGTTAGAAAATACGACTAATATGATGCAAGGCACACTTCAAAGTTTCTCTTGTGAATACACTAGAGAGATGTGAGTAAGAGTCACAAAGCAGGTAGACTTTCCCGAGAAACGAGACTCCAGAGACTTGTCACAGGACGTTACTCTTGGCCAAGTCCTAGGTGCCAGTGTTGACAGAGACCACGACAAAGGCATAGTGGCATGCTTGCTGGCTTCATAGAAACCTATGTGCCCAGTGGTTCAGTCATGTCTGACTCTCTGTGGCTCCACAGACTGTAGCCCGCCAGGCTCCTCTGTCCACAGAATTTTTCAGCCAAGAGTACTGGAGTGGGTTGCCATTCTCTACTCCAGGAGATCTTCCCAACCCAAGGATCGAACCTGCGTCTCTTACATCTTCTGCAATGGTAGGTGGATTCTTTACCGTTAGCACCCCTGGAAAGGCCCAATCTATAGAAGTAAATATGGAAGATGAAAGACCCCAAATGATCTAATCAAGTTGGAATGTGGGACTGAAACCAAAATAACAAAAAGCTAAAGAT
This sequence comes from Aepyceros melampus, assembly GCA_006408695.1. Lineage (NCBI taxonomy): Eukaryota > Metazoa > Chordata > Mammalia > Artiodactyla > Bovidae > Aepyceros > Aepyceros melampus. Next base: position 11,248 of record SJXQ01011259.1, read on the forward strand.
AAAAGTTGCATATATATATATATATATATATATATAAAATCAATGGCACATATATTGTATAATAAAAACTTTGGCAGTTTGTAGGGGAAAAAATATTTATGTGTATATATATATATGGGTTTAACTGACCCAGAACCAGCAGTGTGTTGTGATTTCTAAGAAGATAACCATGGAAAGATGTTGGCAAGATGGCAGGTTAGGAAGCTCCAGGCTCTTATTCTCCCAGGGAAACATTAAATGAATAACTAGAGACTAGCTAAAATAACTGTATAGCAGCTCTGGAAATCAGTCAGCAATCCATAGTGACCAAGTGAATACCCAGTCATGAAAAAACCACATGCACAAGGGTAGGAAATCTAATGAAGTTTTTACTCATCTTTGTCTCTCCCCCTTCCAGGGAGTTAAAGTACAGTTTGGGGGAAGAGAGGTCTGGCTCCCAGCTCTCTCATGAGAATCAGAGAGAGTAATATTCTAACCCATCTGGGGGCAGCCTTATGGGTGTCTGCATCACCTAACTCGGAGCCCAGATGGCTAGAACTGGGATCTCAGGGTAGAGGAAGCCACAGCAAGCAGTGGGCAGGGCTCCTGGAAATCCCCACAGGAGGCACAGACCTAAAGATGCCTGGGACAAGGGATTCCTACTTGAGGAACACAAGAGAACAGCTAAGACTCCAAGAAGACATTTAGGAAAATTAATACACTCATTTAAAAGCATCTGTATATATTGGGGAACTGGAAAAAAAAAAGCACCCCCAGAGATCCAGGGAAAGGGCATGCCCAGGAAGGGACTGGAAAGCCCTTGGTCCCTCAGGCTGGGCTGATCCTGGGCTCAGGACACACCCTGCTAGTTAGTGAAGGGCTTCCCCTACACTGAGCCAGTTGACACCTGGAGAGAGGTAGCTGCTTTTTCAAATCCCAGTTTTCAACACAAGATCACAATGCAGATAAAGAAATAGGAAAACTTTGCCGATTTCAATTTTATTCATTCCATTCATTCATTCTAATTTATTCCAGGGAAATAAATCTCCTCAAAACATTCCATTAGAAAACAACCACACTCTTCCATGTATGTACAAATTTACAATCATAATACCTGGCAGGTATCTAGCACTTAACTTCTTACTTACACCACACCCCATCTTGCTGGTCCTGTATTATCACATTATGTCTCATATTATAATATATGTATTATAGTAATACAGGATATTACTATATCATTGTGAGACAGATCTTATTAATTCTAAAGCTCAGACATTAATTGATTTGCCCAGCACTGTGCAGCCAGCCCAATGTAGAAATGGAACAGGAACCCAGGTCTTCTGATCCCTAATGCAATATTCTTTCCACAGCCCTGCCCCACAGGGAGCATCCCCCCTTTGCTCTGGCTAGACTAGGTTTGGAATATAGTTTTCAACTCTAAGGATTCCATTTATAAGGAAGGAGACAAGCAGAGGAGGGGAAATGAAATGGGAAAGGTCTGGGAACATGTCCTATGGCAAGCCAGAACCATGATGGACCTTGGGGGCATGTTTGGCCCAGGGCTCCTGTGTCTCCTCAGGCTTTGAAGTGGCCGCTCACAGACTTTAAAGGTTCCCAGAGCACTTCCCACATCCTGTGAGATGACACAGTACGTCTACCTGAGAAGTTGGGATTATTTCCTGGAATGTGAGACTTGGGACTTGTAAAAAAAATATATATATATATATGAATAAACAGAAATCTTAATTAAGTGAAGTTAGAGCTGTTGTGTCCTGTAACCATAGCAGAGCCCACCAGGAAGAAGAAAGTTTCTTCTTTCTTGGGATGGACTCAGGCAATGAAAAGCCATGGACTCTTTGTTTAGTAAAGCTCTCCCAACTTCTGTTCCCTCCCTGTAGAAGCTTTCTCCTTCCTTTGCCTTGTGAGGCCTTGCATGTGGGTGGTTGTGGTTGTGTAACCCCTAATTTTGCAGTTCTCAGCTTGAGCCCCAATAAACCCATCTTTGCTGGAGAAATACCTGGCAATCTATTTGTTTCAGGCAGTGTGCTAGGCTCAGTTGGGTCTGACTCTTGTGATCCCATGGACCAGCCTGCCAGGTTCCTCTGCCCATGGAATTTTCCAGGCAAGAATACTGGACTGGGTTGCCATTCCCTCCTCTAGAGGGTCTTGCTGACCCAGGGATTGAATGCGATTCTCTTGCACCTCCTGCATTGGCAGGGGGGTGGTTCTTCACCACTAACCAGTCCAACAGATTCTAACTCTTATGGTTGATGTCCACCCTTATGAGTAAAATCCCTGAAGATACTTGGTCAGCTGTCCTGAAGAGAAATGGTTAGAAGGTGCCTGATTCAGGACCTTCCTTCTGGAGAATGCCACCTACTGTGTCCTCTTGTCGCTGGCGACCTAACACGTCTGTACCCTCCTTCTGGTTCCCATGGTCGCTCGAGCAAGCAGGCGATCCTCCCGTCTTCTGGGCTCAAGCAGGTCACCCCACCCCACCCCAGGCTGCTCATGATGGCTCCTTGCCTTCAGGTCCTAGGGAATTCCCCCCAATTAATTCATCCCTCCATCAATCGCTCACAGAGCCCCATACGGGCTACTCTCTCTCTTTTCCATTTTCGCCTCCAGCCCTTCAGTCTCCCCACATTGTTTCAGGTCTTTACTCAATGTCCTTTATGAACAGTGCTGGAGACAAAAATGCAATGATCATCCTGTCTGAGCTAGGTGATACACACTCACAAGTCTGTTGGGCAGCTGGGTGTAAAGAAGAGGTGCAGGGGAATGGGGGCTGAGTCTGCTCCTCCAAGCCCTGAACCATCAGGATTCTGCCAGACCCCCAGAGCAGGAGATTGGTCAGTAACATGAAACCTTCTCTGCTTTTCTTCACCTTCACTGAATGAAGCCCAAGCTGCTATTAATAAAATAGCACCTCTCGCTCCACAACACCCCTACAGGTAGTGTGGTCAGATGAGCCAAGCACAGCAACCACCCTGAATCGCTAAGTAACCCTGGGCACATTCTGGATCTTTTCGAACTTTGTTTCTCATCTGCTACAATGTGGGATAGATAACCCATCCTGCCTCAATGGATAGATTCTCATGTAAAACACTTAATTTTTAAAAATCAGAAAACAGAAAGACAGTGGAAAATAGATATGAATATCTATGAGAGAACTACATGTAAATGACTCATACCTTTTAGGGCATGATCCTCAGCATCACCTATTATTGAGCCTGAGTATGAATAAATACTGTCTTCTGGAGGCCGAAAAGGCAAATCTTTTGGCCATGGACAAGACTGAAGTAATTCAGGATACTGCATGGAATCACTGGAATCCATGACACTGAAAAATGAAAAATTGATATCTTTGAGCTGTAAAACCATGAATGGCCATATGACCATGGGGTTATCATTGTCAAATTATTCAGTAGTTTGCAAAAGTATCTCTGTTGAGCTTAAGTTTTAACAACACTTAGGCAGTCAAGACCTATTAGCAGCTGACATATTAAGTAACATATATAGAAGGCAATGGCACCCCACTCCAGTACTCTTGCCTGGAAAATCCCATGGATGGAGGAGCCTGGTAGGCTGCAGTCCATGGGGTCGCTAAGAGTCAGACGCGACTGAGCGAGTTCACATTCACTTTTCACTTTCCTGCATTGGAGAAGGAAATGGCAACCCACTCCAGTGTTCTTGCCTGGAGAATCCCAGGGATGAGGGAGCCTGGTGGACTGCCGTCTATGGGGTTGCACAGAGTCAGACACGACTGAAGCGACTTAGCAACAGCAGCAGCATATATTAGCATAAAATTCTCATCCATTATATAAAACATCACTGAATATTTGCAAAGAGCATGGTGAGAGGTGCTGGCATCTATAAGTCAAGATGAGTCAGGCATGGATCCTGAGTCCTAGGACTTTAGAGTGTGTGTTTACATGTGTGTGTGTATGTTCCATCACTTAGTCATGTCCAACTCTTTGCAGGCCCATGGACCGTAGCCTCCAGGCCCCTCTGTCCATGGAATTTTCCAGGTTAGAATACTGAAGTAAGGTGCCATTTCCTTCTCCAGGGGATCTTCCCAACCCAGAGATCAAATCCACATCACTTGCACCTCCTGCATTGGCAGGTGTAGTCTTTACCACCAAGACACCTGGGAAGCCCTTAGAATCAAGTGCAATTTATATAGGCAGTCTCTGCTATTTCAAGGTCAGAAAAGATGAAAGCATGCTAAGCAGCCTGATCTGGACCATACATTGGGCATAACTGTTGCTAGATGTTGCTGCTGTTGCTAGATGTTGCTGCTGCTGCTGCTAAGTCGCTTCAGTCGTGTCCGACTCTGTATGACCCCATAGACGGCAGCCCAGCAGGCTCCCCCGTCTCTGGGATTCTCCAGGCAAGAACACTGGAGTGGGCTGCCATTTCCTTCTCCAATGCATGAAAGTGAAAAGTGAAAGTGAAGCCGCTCAGTCATGTCACTCAGACCCCATGGACTGCAGCCTACCAGGCTCCTCCCATCCCCTTTTAAGGACAAAGCTGGGGTGTGATCTGGATGCCTGGAGTCTCTGCCTCTGGGCCAGTGCACTTCCTATCAGCAAGCTGCTCTTCTTTGGGTTCTACCTGTTCCTGCTTCCTCCAGGGTGTAGGGGCGTGGGGTGGGGGGCAAACCCACCGAGGGGGAGCTCATTCCTCAGAGAGAGCACTGGGAACAGCTGAGCTTTGTTCACAGCAAGGTTAATCATTATTTCTTGCATCTATTAATTAGCTTTTATGAACTATTTACTTCTTTTCTTTATTTATGTTTTGAGGCTCTGAATGTTTTCCATATCAATTTATGTGAATACATACACATTTCTGGGGAACGCAATTCGACTCAAAAGACAGACGGTTTGGTCTCTTACTTTTAGAACAGAATACCTCTTCATTTAAAACACATACCAAGAAAGGGATCACAGCAAGTTCTGCCTTTCAAACAATTACTGTTCCTTTGTATCAAAGGACGTAGTAAATGAAAATGCTTTGAAAGCAGCAAGTCAAAAAGTGGTGGGGTTGAAAGACACAGGCGTTACCGTGTGGTGGGCGCAGACCTGAGTGAAGGTCTGACCCATCCTTTTCACCATGGGAACAGTTGATAGACAAGCCCATTGCAGTCTAGTAAGCAATTTTTAATTCTTTTTTTTTTTTTTAATTCTGTTATGGACTGAATGTTTGTGTCCCTCCCTGACTCTGCCCAAATTTATATGTTGAAATCCTAACCCCCAATATGATGGTGGAAAGAGATAAGACCTTTGGGAGGTGACTAGGTCCAGAGGTGCAGCCTTCCTGAAAGGGATTAATGCTCTTATAAGAAATAGCTCAGCTGGTAAAGAATCCGCCTGCAATGAATGCAGGAGACCTGGGTTCGATCCTTGGGTTGGGAAGATCCCCTGGAGAAGGGAACAGCTACCTACTCCAGTATTCTGGCCTGGAGAATTCCAGGGACTGTGTAGTTCATGGGGTCCCCACAAAGAGTCGGACATGACTGAGCGACTTTCACGAAAGGACAAAAGGCAGCTCGCTTCTGCCGTGTGGGGACACAGCAAGAAGCCAGCCATCTGTACACTAGGAAGAGGATCTTCATAAGAACCCAACCACACTGACCTGATCTCAAACTTCTCAGCTCCAGAGCTTTAAGAAATAACTCTTTTGGTTAAGCCACTCAGCCTATGCTAATTTGTTATAACAGCCTAAACTGAGACATTCTTTCTCTCAGTGTTCCCATCAAGCTACCTAACTGTACTAAAAACTGAGAGCATGAATAAATGCTCAGAGATCTACAGTCTCAACATTGTCAATATCATGAGTTAACTGATTATAATTTAGAGTATCTAGTATTCTGTGAGATGTGCAGACTTGGGGGAACCATTTAGTGGGGACTCTAGTTTTTTGTTATCAAATTTCTCAAAGGAAACCCAGAATGTTGTGACAATAAAACTTAGAAATAAAGGAAGCCATTACTCATTTTCTAGGTTGGCATTCTCATGATGAAACATCACCCTCATAAAACATCCTTTGCCATGGCAGACTTCTAAAATGACATTTTAAAGTTACATTAATACCTCAAAAATTATAAAATGCTCACTTGGAAAATATGGGGAAGAACAAAGAAAATAAAAATTGGCCATAATCCCATCACTAGGAGATAACTGATAATATTTTGGCATATGTCTTTTTAGAGTTTTTCATGTTACATATACATGAATATTTTTTAAAGCTACATTATATGCTGGATATACATTTGCATCTGACTTTTAACACATCATTGATATTGTAAGCACTGATTTGTATTTCAGTTCAGTTGCTCAGTCTTTGCAACCCCACAGACTGCAGCACTCCAGTCTTCCCTGTCCATCACTAACTCCCAGAGCTTGCTCAAACTCATGTCCATTGAGTTGGTGATGCCATCCAACCATCTCATCCTCTGTCGGCCTCTTCTCCTCCTGCCTTCAATCTTTCCCAGCATCAGGGTCTTTTCAAATGAGTCAGTTCTTCACCATCAAGTGGCCAAAGTATTGGAGTTTCAGCTTCAGCATCAGTCCTTCAAATGAATATTCAGGACTGATTTCCTTTAGGATGAACTGGTTTGATCTCCTTGAAATCCAAGGGACTCTCAAGAGTCTTCTCCAACACCAAAGTTTAAAAAGATCAATTCTTCGGCACTCAGCTTTCTTTATAGTCCAACTGTCACATACATACATGACTACTGGAAAAACCACAGCCTTGCCTAGACAGACATTCATTGGCAAAGTAATATCTCTGCTTTTTAATATGCTGTCTAGTTTTGTCATAGCTTTTCTTCCAAGGAGCAAGCATCTTTTAATTTGTATTTAACTCTTTGTAATTTACTTCCCTGGTGGCTCAGATGGTAAAGCATCTGCCTGCAACATGGGAGACCTGGGTTCAATTCCTCGGTTGGGAAGATCCCCTGGAGAAGGAAATGGCAACCTATTTCAGTACTCTTGCCTAGAAAATCCCATGGATGGAGGAGCCTGGTAGGCTACAGTACATGGGATCACAAAGAGTTGGACACGCTGAGTGACTTCACTTTCACTTTATAATTTACCCAAAATTTATATTACTATATGGAAGCAATGAGCAACTTAATTGTATTATAGGACCCATTCTTCCAGTTTACTGAATATTTCATCAAATTCTCATGAGTTTTTTTTTTAACATTTTAAGATATTAAAAATAAAACACATATATGCTGTGTGGATGATTTAGAAATTACAGAAAAAAAGATGATGACAATAAAAATAACTGATAATTCTAGAGGAATACCCACTGCTAACGTTTTAGTGTGCTTGCTTCTGGTCACTTCTTGTCTATTTTGTTGTCATGCATTCAGAGAGACCAAACCCACAAACTCCTGCTGAAGAGTTCTTTACTTAGTTCTCTGTCGCTGCTCTGGCCACAGATGATTAGAAAAAAAGATGGTTATCTGACATAGGGCAGATGTCTATCTGACATAGACCAGCTTGTTACCTATGTTACCTGTGAGGATTCCAGCGAGAGATTTCTACCCAATACGACTCAACCAGCCACATCTTTGCTTGAGAAGCATGGATTTAAGACCTATAGATAGACAGTCAACGGTAGTAGCAGGGACAGCTGAAGTAGAAATGGAATGTAATAGAATGCACACAAAAGTCAAGCACTAAAACCAGTAGGAGGGCCTATATGGAGTTCTCAACCTACACATATCAGGTTTTGAATCACAGTTTGACATATTAAAATCGGGACCCAGGGGAAAAAAAAGACTTTTATAATAAAAATCGAGAGCATCAGCTAGCAAACATTTTCAATTGTACTAATCAGAGATGTGGATTACAAATTACAGACACCAACTCTGGCTAATTTAAATTTCAAAAAGGGAGTCACTGAAAAGCTATTGGGTAGTTTGCAGATTTAATGGAAAACTAGAGAACCAGGCTTTTAAACCTGGCAAGAGCTAGGTGCCAAGAACACAGCCAAACTGCAGTACAGGAAGAGATTGGCAGACATCAATGCTTGCGCTTTACACCGGACTCTTGATTATTCCACCACTGGTGACTGAATGATCTCAAAATGCCCCTGCATCTGTGTGTCACTCCCTCAAGTTTCAAAATCCCAAAGAGAAGCTTCTTAGGTTCCAGTGAACCTTGATTATAAGGCTGTGCCCTCCCTAGAGGGCTCAGATCTACTCCATTCATATTCCATGGTGGGGCCTGCTTCCCAGTGTCAGGAATTCTCTGAAGTCTAGGAATAAGCACCACGGCTGTAATTAACCAGCAGAAAATAATTTATTCTCTCCCACAAAACTCAACTCACCTCTTTTCAGAAGGTTCATAGGGGGCTTTAAAATAATCTCCATAAAGCTCAAAACTTTTCTTGAGTTCTAATGCTGTAAAATAACGTAGACTATTGATGATGGGTGCTGGTACTAGACCTCTGAAATTGGAAAAAAGATCAACAGAATTCTGTAATGATACCAAGCACACACATACACATCATACCTAAATACTGACTCTCACGTCACAAGTAAATGCAAAATCTATTTGGAATAATGTAATGTATACACTTACAAAACATCAGAGCTTGTTTTAGACACCGGTATTACATTTTAATTTGTAGATTAAGCAAATTTGTATTTTTCTGAATATTCCTTATCCATTAAGACATTAATATAGGCAGATTATCTTCCTGTTGATAAGTGCATATTCTACCGTAACTCCTCACCCATTTGTTATGTGAAGTTCAGCAATATATCAACTGCTATAAAAACTGAAATAGGTATTTTCCAGTTTTGTTTGTAATCTAATACTTTGAAATAATATCAGAATAAAATATTTATAAAAATTCTACTGTTTTACTTTCTACTGAATTCTAGTATAAAATATCCTTTTTTCATCTATACCAGCCTGTTTTTCCAGACAGAGTGACTTGAAAGAATCATTAACTACTTTTAGTGAGTAAATCCTTCCACTATTCACTGTAGACTTGCTAAATAGAGTTGTTATGTGCAAAGTAGACAGACTGCATATAAAGGCATGCAAATTTCAGAGCACCCTTCTGCCCTTGTATGACCCATCAGATCTCAGATTTAAAATGTCCACAGTGTGTCAGTAGGCGTGGCCGCTCAGCTGGTCAGAGGTCGGACAAGCCCCTACATTAGCTGCTCTGGGGTATACTGCCCATCTCCTGACTACCACCCGTGCCGCCTCCTCCAGTAGAGCTTTGTATATTCCATACAGCCTGCCTTTAGAATCAGACTATCCAAAGATAGCTTACCAATATGGAGAAATCACACTTTTTTTTTTTTTTTTTGCTACATAGAAGACAAAGATAAAACTTAATTTATATTGGGTTAGAGATTTTCAACAGATAGCTTAAAATTACAGACAATAAAAAGAAGTGAAATTGAAAAACATTTTAAAACGGCTTTAGCATTCTGCTTTCTTGAATCACTGCACTTTAAAATCTCTTTAAAACACTATAATTAAGGTCCTGTCAGTGCTTTTAGTAACTTTCTGAAAACAGGGGCGTCACTTTACTACTCGAACTTTCCAAAAGGTCACACAGAAAAGAGAATTCAGAATACTGAAGCCTATAACATTCATGAGAAAATAAAACACAAACATTTCATAAACATCCTGGTTATTCATTTTGAGTATCACTTAAAGTTTAAATGTGCTTCATCACATGTGATAATTAATAGTACAGTAATTATTATAGCCACCAATATCTATGAAGCCTCTACCATGCATCAGGGACTAAGTGAACCATTGCATATTAAGGATGGAGAATTCATGGGTTAATAAAGACACAACGGTCCCCATCCTCACGGAATTTACAGTTTAATGTGGAAAGGAGACATTAAACAAATGATCCCACAAATCATTAACTACTATTGTTTTGAGATTCAGGAAGGACAAGGACAGGATATTCAATAGGATAAAATTAACCTTCCATCATCAAAGCCTTGGTGAAGGCAGATACTTATATTCAAACACGACCAGAAATATCATCCTCTGCAGTCCTCAAAGACTGCAAAAAATCACTGGTTTCTAGCAACAGTGAGTATACTGTGCCTTTAAAAACATGTATAAATGAAAAGGAATACAACTTCTAGAACTAGGTTTACTACCACCAGGTCCATTTTAGTACAAAGGTCCTTGGTTATGCTGATGATTTAGGATTCATTTGGTACACCTGGATACTAAAAAATCAATCTAAAGATGTCCAACGATAAACACATGTGACAAATATCTACCTTTGAAATAGGAACGTGTGCTGAGGAGGCGTGTTTCCCATTAGGGTCTGCCGGGCTGTCTCATACTGTCTCGCCAAAGACTCTCTTTCCTAGGCAAGAAATATGATCTATAATTATATTGAACTAAAAATATGTCAGATGTTAAAATAGCTATAATCATCCTCTTCTTGAGAGAGACTGCCAAATGTGTGGAAAGAAAAAAGAAGGCCTACAAAACAATATTTGTCCAGTGGAAAGAAAAAAAACTTTATAAAACAAAAATATTTTTATGAAGGCTGCAACTTAAATGTGGCAATTTTTATTAACATGTCATATTGTTTCCTACATCTTTCTAATGAGATTATCTCTTGATGATACAGACTATTACTGTCTTTTTAGTTTTATCAGATTTTTGCACACACAGTAATTGACTGAATATATCTGACGATAAGTATGAATCTGAAATACGACAGATTGTGAGGTTTTCCTCCAGTATTTCACCAACACCCCATCGCCATCACTAAATACCAAAAAGCACAAACATTTCTATTTTGGGGGATGAATGATTTACGATATAGATATCTGACTGAGGAAATTGTAATTACTTTCCCCAATCCAATAAAAAGTTTCATAAATACATAGGGATTTATGCTGGGAAAGTAAAATCAATTAAAATAGCTTCTCCTAAGGGTTGCAATGAGGGGTACATGAGATAATTTACATGAAAGCCCCTTCCAAACTATAAGTGATGTATAAAGTCTGTTTTCAATCCTAAAGGAAATGATCCCTGAATATTCATTGGAAGGACTGATGCTTTAGCTCCAATACTTGGGTCAACTGATGCGAAGAGCCAACTGATTGGAAAAGACACTGATGCTGGGAAAGGTTAAGGCAGGAGGAGAAGGGGAGGACAGAGGATGAGATGGTAGGATGGCATCACCGACTCAATGGACATGAGTTTGAGCAAGCTTTAGGAGATGGTGCAGGGCAGGGAAGCCTGGCGTGCTGCAGTCCATGGGGTCGCAAAGAGTCAGACATGATTGAGCTGAGCGACTGAACAACAACAACAGAGGCTATTTATGATCTCCACCATAACACCATAACACCTCATTAAACTTCTGTTGTGATGATCTTAAGGCTATTGCTCATTTTGCAGCATTATAACAGCTGTGCAAGAGATTGATAACCTATGAACTATCCTAAAAGTTGATACACTTAAAATTTCAAAATAGCATTGAATTTTCATAATCTTTACAAGAAAATGAGGCACTGAAAATAATCTCAGGCAAATTCACCTCATGTGTATGACAGCAGCAATTTAGCATTGCTTCTGCTCTCATTTCTGAGGAGTGAATCTGTTGGCTTTTGGCGGGATTTGATTTGCTTTTCTATGAAACTACTCTGTTACATTTTATCTCCACCAGGGTTGGCAGGCGAAGTTACCAGAACCTCGGGCTGCAAGAGGCTTGAGCGCTGTTGCCATCATGGATGAGAAACCACCAACCTTCTAACAGAGAACACAGCAGATTTCTACACTAGGCTGTAGAAGCCCTGGATTATGGGGGTTGAACAGTTTCTCAGGGAGGTGGCAACAGATAAGGCATGACCCCGGTCATGTCAAAGTTCATGAGAACTTTTGACAACATGCTGTCTGCTTACCTGCTTCCCTTCCCCCACCGTGGCCCCTTCTACTTTCATATTGCCTTTTGATCATAGCCTCTACTCTCCAGCTCCTCCATAATGTTCATGAATTCTATGCTGACATGCTGGAAATGAATTATAGCTGAGAACCCAGTGTGTGTGTATTTCATCTCTGTTCCTCTGTTCTCACTCCTGAGTACCTTTGACCAGAGAAAAGCTGCCTTTAATTGGACCTGAAAACTTTCTAGCAGGTAGCATTCAGGCTGGTCCGTTTAAATAAAGCACGGATAAGCACTAACAGACAGCGGCTGTGAGGCAGTGATGTGTGTTTCCCATCAGTGTGTATGAGGTTTAGTGGCAGGACAACCTAACTGCGACATGAGCTGGTTCTGGTTGTTAAGACACAGACTTATCATTAAAGAATAAAGGTGGCCAAGGGGCTTCCCTGGTGGTGCAGTGGGTAAGACTCTGGGCTTCCAATGCAGGGGCTGTGGGTTTGATCCCTGGTTTGGGAACTAAGATCCTACATGCTATGGGTAGTGCTGCCCCCCAAATGGATAAATACATAAAGGTGGAAATATTTTTAAAAATATATTAGAGGGAAAAAAAAAGAATAAAGGTAGCCAAGAATGTGTGTTCTAGAGTTCACAGTCTGGATACACCATGCCCTGGGAAGTTAAACAAAGAACTTATATTTGAAAGTCTAAGCTCAAAGGAACATAAAGAGGTACCATCCAAGGAGGGTGGGAGAGCAGATACAGAGAAAAAATGATGGGAAAAAAAAGAGCTGGGCTTCCCAGGACTACAAGGAGAGGGGCTGATGGGCCCCTCATGTCGAAGGAGCTCCTAGGGCGTGGTGAGATCTCAGGAGTTGGCACTGGGTGAAGGTACTTGCAGGAGGAGATCTGGAGAATACCAGAACCACTGGCTCGGAATGGAATTCAGGGTTTCAGACAAGATGCATCACCATGGTAACCATGATAACCATGGTAACCATGACAACCATGGTAACCAGGGGCCCTTCCCTTCCCTAAATTTCCAGGACGGTGTAAACCTCAGGGTTCTTGAACTTAATCCAAAGACTGGGAGTGATCCCCACTCCTAATGACTGGTATTTGATTTCCCACAGATTCTAGTAGGTGGGAACAATTCTAGATTCAATTTATTTTGCATAAACAAATGGGACATTTCCTGCACTCCAGGATCACTTCTGCAGAAGTGGCAATGATTTAGTCTCTGTATTCCCAACATTCACAGAAAACCCATCACAAACAGGAAAAGAACATGACCTATGTGAATGCAGGCCACCTCCTGTCTGTCCTGACTTCTCTAAGTTCTCGAAGGGATTAGAGTAAGTTATAGGACAAACCTACGTACTGCAAGCTTATAAAACATGGGCTCTTTGAGTGGACTTGCTTTGAAGGCTCAGCACAAGAATATTCAAAATTGTATCTCAATATCAAAGCAAGTTTTCCCTTGAAATATACATATTTTACAGTATTAATTCTGTGTAGCGCTTTTCTGTGCCTCTTAACTAGAAGAACTGAGTGTCAGAGTTTTGACTAGGAGCCTGGGGGAAAGCCACTCCCAAAATCTACACTGAATATTCTACTTTTAGAACCCATGCCTTTTCTTAGAGGTGTAGAAACTGTGTGTGGGGTAGGGGTTGGGGGCTTGTCTTCAGCTGACACTGTCAGAGAACAGTTCTGGTGAAACTTAGCGTTAAAATATCCAACGTCCTTTTTGTCTGAACTGCGTAACGTTCAGTTGCAGCTTCCCCCTCCCCTTCTATCCCTTCTTACCACTGGCGTTTTTTTGCCTGAAAGTCTGGCCCATAATTTCACAAAGTAGTTTCTGTCTGCAAAATCCAGGGACTCAAACTCATTTGAAACTCTTAACTTCCTAGAAGTCTTTTCAGGTTTCAGCTGAGGTTTCTTAATATCTCCTAGGGAAAAAAATAAAGTTTAAAATAAAAGACATAAAATAGGATACAACAACTTTCTGAAGTGAGGGAAATGTTTTATATCTGGATTTACTCAAACACAACAAACTGTATACTTGAAGTCTGTGTGTGTCAACTTGAAAGTAAGATAACTAAAAATATGTCTTAAGAGTACAATAATAATTATTATTGTAAATATAGTCCACATCACCTAGTAGAACCATCTTGGGAGTACACTTTGTGTTCGATCAGTAAAGACTTATGAATGGAATTAAAGGCTTCCAGATGCTTAACTGAAAATTCCCCTTTATAATTGCTTTCCTTTTGACAAAATTGTCCTAAAAGGCTAAAATAATAATAAACATGCAGTGTAATAATAATAGTCATAATAAACACACAATGCTAAGAAAAAACTTTTTAAAAGAATGGAATGGATGATGAGGTCACTATTTAGCAGAATTTATACATAAATGTCTAAAGTTTCCTTTAAAACGTTAGAATGTCCATGCTGCTGCTGCTGCTAAGTCACTTCAGTCGTGTCCGACTCTGTGCGACCCCATGGATGGAAGCCTACCGGGCTCCCCCGTCCCCGAGATTCTCCAGGCAAGAACACTGGAGTGGGCTGCCAGTTCCTTCTCCAATGCATGAAAGTGAAAAGTGAAAGGGAAGTCGCTCAGTCATGTCTGACTCTTAGCGACCCCATGGACTGCAGCCTACCAGGCTCCTCCATCCATGGGATTTTCCAGGCGAGAGTACTGGAGTGGGGTGCCATTGCCTTCTCCTAGAATATAAAGAATCTAAATTTCCATCACTGCTCATATATTATGGGGCCAAGTGGAAATACTTTTGGATGTATTAGGAGTATCACCATTTTCAGTATTGCTATAAATATGCCAAAATAAATCATCTCCACAGTACCAATACGGCTGACTGAACAGATGTAGGAAGCGAGCGCCAACTCAAGACAAAGTTGAATAGTGGATAATATATAACAGAAGTGTGTTTTTATCACAGAGCAAAACTGAAACCAAGAAAGAAACATTTTCAGGTGCTGAAAGTGAAGATTCCAAGTCAGAGGAGAAGACACTGACGCCAGGAGGTCAGGATGTTTTGGGCCTGAGGTTTCTGGACTGAGAGGCAAGGCCAGTCCCCGTGTGCCTCGTGGACAAGACCTGGGCTCTTTATTAGGTGGGAAGTTGGAAAAGGCATGTCTAGAAATCTCAGGACTTAGTCTGGGCGTAGGCCATGGGAAATCAGACCTTTAATTCTGGGCTGTGTGCTGGTACAAAATCTGAACTCAAACTCCTACCAAATTGCGTAGCGATCCCCACTGCAGCCAACAAAAACAAGTAAAGTAAAAGCTGTTGCAGACAAATAAGTTTTCAACCATGGTGGGAAGTCTAAAGCTCTACCATTCCACACCTGTCTTGAAGGGGAGAGACTCAGAAGATGTAACAAATGCATGAATCCACACCCAAGGAATTCCTGGTGACAGAGCATTTGAGACACTGAAGTCATTAAGTCTATAACAATCACAGAGATAACAGGAGACAATTGTTATGTGGAAACATCCTCTATTCAGTCTTCCCAATGGAAAAGCCATCCAACCCATATTGGTTGAGCACCTACTATGTGCCAGACAGCACACTGTTGGGGATAGGGCAGTAAATAAAATGTCTTGACCTGTGGGATTTACATTTTCATGTTGGAGATTGGACAGACAACACACCAGATAATGTCAGGTGGTGATAAGGGCAACCAGGAAGGTAGATAAGGAGGCACAGTGAGGGATAGATGGTCAAAGGAAGTCCTCCTAAGGAGGTGACATCTGCACAGTGGTCTAAAGTTATAAAGAAAGGCATTCAAATACCTTGATACCTTTGATATGGGACAAAAGCATATCAGGCAGAGAGAATGGCTTTGTATAAACACCCAGAAGCATGCTTAGTACAACTGAATTACAGTAAAGAATTCAGCATGGCTGAGGCAAGGCAAACAAAACAAGAAGAGAGGGAAGGTGAGGTGAAGTCGCTCAGTCGTGTCCAACTCTTTGCGACCCCGTGGACTGTAGCCCACCAGGCTCCTCAGTCCATGGAATTTTCCAGGCAAGAGTACTGGAGCGGGTTGCCATTTCCTTCTCCAGAGGATCTTCCCAACCCAGGGATTGAACCTGGGTCTCCCACACTGCAGGCAGACACTTTAACCTCTGAGCCAACAGGGAAGAGAGGGAAGGGCCGAGTGAATCTTATACTCATTAAAACAAAGAAACAAAACCCCAAACATTTGTTCTCTTGATGAGACTCTTAGAGCATTGTAAAAAAAAAAAAAAAAAAAAAAGAATAGAGCATTGTGAAAAAGATCAGATGAATCTGAAGAAAAAAAAAAAAGATGAAATTTAAAGAAACTGAAGCCATATTTCCATAGAAATGATCGTCTCTACATAAAAGCTTACTTAATGTATAGTATTTGTGTCAGAGTCCCTTCTTCTAGCTTTCTCACCCATAAGTCAATTGTACCATAATGGAAACAAACTAAGTTCTATCCAGTGATACAATGGAGCTATAATTCAATAGATGAATATCTTAATGGTTTCTCAGCAACAAAACATTCTGGGTGAAGATAATGCGTTTAGACTACTATTAGACTACATTGAAATGCCTACTTTCAAGACTTGGACTCCTATAGTAAAGAGTTTCTTATGGTTCTTAATATAGTTTCAAATGTCTTGATACATTAATGAACAAGAGATATTACTTTTCAGTTATTAAAAAATCATAATTACTGGACATAATATCCTGCAACTAAGTTTCTTAAAGTGATGTTATTCAAAGTATCTAAATTAAAGTCAAACTTGAGGCAATATTAAATTATATATGTCATTGTACAGTCCACAAAAATTACCAAGTTCTTCAGTATATAAGCTAGTTATATTTACTTAAATACCTACAATGAAGCATAAATGAATTTACTGATGCATAACATATTTTCAAGTTATTTTATGGATTGGTATCATTACCAAATACAGGAAAATATAAATGAAATATCTGGGACAACCAGAACTATATCTCAAATGAATTCAAAGTAACTTAGACTTTGTTTAGAATTATACCCTTTTGCAGTGAATTAAAATAATATTTATATAAGACGTTTAAAAAATGAGCACAGAATCCAACCAAATAACGGATGCAGTAGAAGTACCTAAGATAAAACATCTGTGTGTATTTCATAACACATTATTACACAAATGAAATAAGACTTTGTACTGCAAAAGAAGGAGGAAAGAAAAAATGCTGATGATCTGATATCATAGGCACATAGTCATTTTAATAACCAGTAATAGAATTTGGGAGTCAGATTGTAAATATTTTAAAAAATAAAAATCTCTATTTCTATAATCACTTTTTCTATAGCTGTAAGATTACTTGTTTAGCAAGGCACTAAGTTGCTCTGTTGTCTAAAGACAGGAGACTGAACACGTTTTTTCTCTTTATTTTTGGCTGTGCTGGGTCTTCCCTGCTGCACGGGCGTTTCTCTAGCTGTGGAGAGCAGGGGCTAAGCTCGAGCTGTGGTACATCTCGTTTTGGTGGCTTTTCCTGCTGCAGAGCATGGGCTCTAAGACCCAAGGGCTCCGGTAGTTGTGGCATGCTGGCTCAGTAGCTGCAGCTCCCGGGTTCCAAGGCACAGGCTTAGTTGCTCCGCAGGACGTGGGATCTTCCCGGATCAGGGATTGAACTCATGTCTCCTGCACTGGCAGGCGGATTCTTTACCACTGAGCCAGCAGGGAAGCTCCTGAACACTTTTAAGTATACATTTTTTTTAAACAGTTAAATAAAACTTTGCAGCAACAAGAAAATAAATGAATCAGCACTAGAGTTTGTCTCTCTTTGAAAACACATGGAAACGTATGACTTGGAAGTAGGCTTTAATTTTCACACACAAGCTCTCAGCCAGCCAGAATCATTCCTTTCTTTCCCCACTCAAATGGGGCTTAAAATACATGTTTATTTTGGTAGTAGTGAGGTTTTTTTTTCATTAGCAAGAGTAATATATGCCTACCATGATTAAATACATATACATATATAAAATGCAAATAGCTAAAAAAATCTCTGTGGAAGTTTCAATGCTGAAATATATAACCATAAAAAGGACTAGAAACAAATTAAAGCGCAATAATCTGCTACACAATTTTAAATATTTATTTATTTTTAATAGGCTAGTTACACAATTTGTAGTGGAAAATTGCTCAGTGCATTAGAAAGTATTAATACAAAACTAATGAGGCCGAAAGGAGCCATTTTTTTTCCAGGACAGATTTAAATCTTAAACATCTTGTCTATCTGTTCTTCTGAGAAAGGAATAATTGCAACTAGAAAAACAATCATTTCACAGAATATCTATAATAATTTTCCATAGCAAAATAAGCTTTTGTAGTAGAAAGCTATCATATGAGTCTTAAAATTAGGAATAATATTCATGTTATACAGGATAAAATGAATACTGTACGAACCTATTCTAACAGTAAAGTGCTATATTCTTTAGTGTCCAATCAAAGGAATAACCAGTTATTTAAATAGAGAATAGATTCTACACCATAAAGGAAAGTATGTGAATGTATCTTCTAAGACAGAATTTATGAGGTACAAAAAGAATGCTTCTATCCATTGAACTCCATGCTTTGAAAAGTCTTCAGCAGAGTTGAACTAATGGGTTCAGTATTTGGACACTGTATCCAGAATGTCCTAAATAAAACATATAATAACATTACCCTGAATTTCAGGGTTTTTTTAAATGGATGAGTTTATCAGGAAGTAGTTAGTTGACACTTTGAAGGAGATAAAATGTAGGGCAGATAAACTCAAGAGTGGAAACGATGAATAAAATCTGGATGTGTATAGTATTTGGGGAAAGGAGAGGATAAGGAAAGAGTAGCTATGGCTGGCAGGAAATAGGATAAAAACCTTCAGGAAGCTTGAACACAGATGAAAGGTTTCCTCTCCTTGGAGCAAAATGTTTGAGAACTAAATTTCTGATGTGATTTCTGCCCAATCCTATATCCCACCTTGGCTAAGGGCGGTCTCTGCTTGTAAGGGCTCGTCCCTTAAGAACAACATTTTCAAAGATGCTGTTTCATTGGTCACTTCTCAAGCAAATACATCTTTCTTTTATTTCTTACCTTTGCTATCTTTGTCCCTATAAACTAAGGGACTTTAGATCTGGTAGCTTACAGAAGCCAGTCTTTGCTTCAGTTTACCACAAAGAGAAACGAAAATGCCCACTATCTGGTGGTTTCTTCCTCAATCATATACCTTGATGGCATTTATGATGTAACCAACCTGAAACGTGGAACATAAATGCCTTTGATATTATCAATGACATAATAATGGTTAAAAAAAATAGATAACATTTACTGAGCACACTGTGTTTCAGGTGCTATTACAAATCTTTTCTGTGTGAGCATACGTGCTAAGTCACT
The DNA here is from genome assembly GCA_006408695.1 of Aepyceros melampus. Classification (NCBI taxonomy): domain Eukaryota; kingdom Metazoa; phylum Chordata; class Mammalia; order Artiodactyla; family Bovidae; genus Aepyceros; species Aepyceros melampus. The sequence continues at coordinate 30,550 of SJXQ01011259.1, forward strand.
TAGCCGTGCCAACTCTTTGTGACCCTATGGGCTGTAGCCCACCAGGCTCCTCTGTCAATGCGATTCTCCAGGCAAGAACACTGGAGTGGGTTGCCATATCTCCTCCAGAGGATCTTCCCCACCCAGAAACTGAACCCGAGTCCCCTGAGTCTCTTGCATTGGCAGGAAGATTCTTTACCACTGAGCTACCTGGAAAGCCCTATGAGAAAACCACATCAGTTGCCAAATATTTCCACCTAGTTTGAACAACATTGTCCTTTCCAGTTAAGGATAAGATGATATAAGAAAAAATTTTTTTGCTGCTTACGTGTTAATGTACAGACACACATATAGGTACTTACTATGTGCCAGACATCGTTCTGGGTATTTTTCAATATATTAGCTCATTTAATCCTCACAATAACCTTGCAAACAGGTACTACCAGTATCTCCATTTTATACATGAGAGCTTTGTAATTTGCCTAAGGTCGCACAACTAGATTGCACTGGAACTGGAATTTCCAATGATAATTTTGACTCAACGTTTTCTGAAATCATGAATTCCTAAGGTTACAAACTTAAAAAAAAAAAAAAAGACCTCCAGTTTTTGCTAATCAGGATTGGTTTCTCATAATCACCTTTGAGATGAAAGATTTGAGTCTAACATTATTTATCATCAACACAAAGAAACAGTCTCTTTTTATTCTCTTTTCTGAATGCTTGGTCAATAAAGAAATAAGATTTCTAGAATGATTATCTTTAAGTTGAACCAAGCAATTAAGTTTTGACATAAGTTTTTGTCCATCTTTATTTCCTCTTTTGTAAATTACCAAATTATCCTTTGCCCAATTATCTTTTGAGATTTGGAAATAACTGATTAAAATATTTGAAGAAGGTTCTTGGCGCCCAGTGGAACTATTACCTCTGTTGATTTGAATACCAGGTACCAGACTTCTTCTAAAAAGCTGAGGATTGTATTAGCTAAGAGAGAGTCCAAAGTCCACAGCGTTGTTTTTTCTTTCTCCCATAAAAATCACTTTGCTAAGGCACAAACAAATTAAAGTGATATGAACTTTGTTTGTAAATGTAGATGGAAAATGACAATTTTTAAATATATTTATTCTATAATTAAAGGGCAGAAGTGTCCCTGATGCCAAGAAAATCAATAACAGCTGTTAAAAATCTCGCACCGAGAGAGCAGACGGCAATCTTTTATATTCATTTCCTTGAACCACAGACAAAATATCCAGCTGCACTGACTCAGAGATGTTTATACGGCCAAAACACAAACCACACACCATCATGGACCCCAGGGAAGGATGCTAGAGCTTCTTCCAATTCAGAAGATGGGAAACTTGGCATCTTATTTTGCGTTAGAGCCCTAATGAAGATGCAGGCCCAAATTCCTTAATGAGCCTCCAAAACAGCTGCTCAAGGAGGAAACCAAATCAATTTCTAAAGTTTTTCACCTCTAAAATGCCTCACATGCAGGTCAGAAAAAAATGGGTGCTTATCCAGATGGTGACTGCAGCCATGAAATTAAAAGATGCTTACTCCTTGGAAGAAAAGTTATGACCAACCTAGATAGCATATTCAAAAGCAGAGACATTACTCTGCCAACAAAGGTCCTCCGTCTAGTCAAGGCTATGGTTTTTCCAGTAGTCATGTATGGATGTGAGAGTTGGACTGTGAAGAAGGCTGAGCGCCAAAGAACTGATGCTTTTGAACTGTGATGTTGGAGAAAACTCTTGAGAGTTCCTTGGACTGCAAGGAGATCCAACCAGTCCATTCTGAAGATCAACCCTGGGATTTCTTTGGAAGGAATGATGCTAAGGCTGAAACTCCAGTACTTTGGCCACAATGAGCTGACTCATTGAAAAAGATCCTGATGCTGGGAGGGATTGGGGGCAGGAGGAGAAGGGGACGACACAGGATGAGATGGCTAGATGGCATCACGGACTCGATGGACGTGAGTCTGAGTGAACTCTGGGAGATGGTGATGGACAGGGAGGCCTGGCGTGCTGTGATTCATGGGGTCGCAAAGAGTCAGACACGACTGAGTGGCTGAACTGACTGAACTGATCCTGATTTTCCTCTTCTCTTTCATAGTCTGCACTCCCCCTACATCCAGTCCATTTGATCTCGAATCTGCCCAGTCCCGCAACAATATGCCTTGTTAAAGCCCCTTAGCATTGTGTCAGGACTAATGCAACAGCTTTCCAGCCACTGTTCTGGCTATCTGTACTGCCCTTCTTAAAGTGATCCTCTATGCTGACTAGATGACAGACGCCCCCTAAGATAAAACATTTAACCATTCAATGGCTCCCCACCGTTTTCTAACAGATCAAGTTTCCAGGCTCACTAGCATAGCACAAAGTGCCCTTTGGATCTACAAATACCTACATATGCCTACAGCCCTCCTGACATTTGGGTCCTTAGAAGATGCCACGCCTGCTCTTAGCTCCCTGCTCAGGCATATGCTGCTCCCTTCTGAAAGAACTTCCCTCCTCTCCTGGCAGCCTGCTGACTACTCTGCAACCTTGAGGACTTAGCTGACGGTAACTTCCTCTTGGAAGTGTTTTCTCATCCAGTTCTCACATCCCAGGCTGAATCGGTGTCCTTCCTTAGTATTCTTCTTGTGACATTCTGGAAAAGCTAATAAATGAGTTTTCTTCTCTATTTGGTGCTAAACCTACCCTCGCACGCTGTGGGGCCTCCAGCTGCTCCAATCACATGGTGTTGTAATGAGCCCTCTTATCTGTCTCCCTTGATAAGAGGCAGAGCTCCTTGAAGTGTCATCATTTCACTCTATGTAGAAGCTATCAAAGGGTCTGGCATATATGAAGTACTCAATCCATGCTTGTCGGAGGACTTGAACTAACTTCATAAAAATAAGTTATGATATGTTAAAAAAATTCACCTTATTAATTTCATCTTGGACAAACTAGATAAATCAGAGGGTAATTATTAGTATATCACAGGCTCTTCATTATACAAGAGGAGTCCTGCACCATGGATTGTAAAAAATATCAATTTTCTCTACGGCACTTGAAATAGCACTTGACCTACATATGATTTTGGGGGATATGTGTTAAGTAAGACATGCCTTTTGTGTAAGATAAAGACATATTTATATAGGCTACAGGTAATGTAGTCATCAATGACATTTTTAAAACACGGAATACCAAACAGTTTAGTGTGATACTGAACACACAGTAAGAGTGCTCAATGACTGTCTTGTAAATTCTTCAAAGTCAAACCTTAGACTGACTGCTTTCTTTATTCTCTTTCATGTGAATGATAGGATTCACAGAATGGAACTTATTGAGTATATCTAAATGTGCCCCTGTCCCCAGCCAGAGTAGACTGGCTGAAGAATGAGCATCTGACTCACATTGGGCCAATCAGAGAATATCCCTGAAAAAAAAAAGAAAAAACCTATGTGTATTTTAATCTTTGGACCAAGGGGCACCTGAGTTAATCCCTCTCTGATAGTGGGAGCTGCCAGATGTAAAACCAAATGTAAACTTTAGGAGTGATTGATGGTCATATTCCTTGCCAAGTGCAGAAACTGATTTAGAGTCATTTATGCCATAGAGAATGAAGCCAGCATGGAGGCAAAAACAGAGATGAGAAATGGTAAGAGTCCTGGAGATGACAGGAGTCTAGGAGACGACAAGAGTCTAGTAGATGATGAAAATCCTGGAGATGACGAGTTTTGGATGTGTTGAAATGGTCCCCGGTCTCTCTGAGGTTCTTCTGCTGCTCTGGCCTCCCCAGTTTGGCTTTGTGAGATATTCCCCTCCCTTCTGATAGGTTTGTGTAAGCTGGCTCAGGTTGGATTCCTGACACTTGCCAGCAAAAGAATCCTGATGGTATGAACAGATAAACAAAAAACCAATTTGCCTCAATTTTCTCCCTCCTAATTCTTTTAGCCAGCTGGTTAGGCATAATGAAGGCATGGGCTAATTTACATGGGGTTCCGGTTCAAAGAGAGAAAGAAGGTGTTCATTTCAAACAAAGTCAGTTTCAGGCAGTACATGCCAATAGAAATCTGAAGCACTCGATCACTTGTCATGGGTGTAAAAAACCTGTCCTCTTCACACAAATTAACTGTGGATTGGAATGTTTGTGGGAGAGACCAAGAAACTACAAAGAATTCCTTTCTCGGGGTTCTTTTTGCTTTTGAACCCTTGATAATGCAAGAAGCGTAAGAGAATTTGCTAATCTAGAAATGAATTTTCCTAATAAAGAAGTCTGAGCATTGAAGAACTGATGCTTTCAAATTGTGGTGCTGGAGAGGACTCTTGAGCATCATGTGGACTGCAAGGAGATCAAACCAGTCAATGCTAAAGGAAATTGAGCCTGAATATTCATTGGAAGGACTGATACTGAAGCTCCAATACATTGGCCACCTGATGCAAAGAGCCAACTCACTTGAAAAGACCCTGAAGCTGGTAAAGATTGAGGGCAAGAAGATAAGGGAGTGACAGAAGATGGTTGGATGGCATCATTGACTCAATGGACATGAATGTGAGCAAACTCCGGGAGATGGTGAAGGACAGGGGAGCCTGCCATGCTACGGTCCATGGGGTCGCAGAGTTGGATACAACTGAGCGACTGAAGAACGATAGAAAACTTAGTGGCTATAAGGCGTTGCTTCAGACAGCGCCTACAATTATGTTGGAATTCGTGTAAGTCTGGACACAAAGCATCTTTGCTGATAGCAACCTTTCAGAACTGCTCTCTCTGCTGCAGCAGGGGAACCACTTGCTAGCATACCCCACCACCACAGAGCTGCTCTTCCGCCCTGACCGTAGCTTTCCCTGCTTTGGGGGGCACGGATGTCAATGACCCAGTGGCCCTGGGATGGCTCACAACTTGGTGCTCTGACTGCCCCGAGCTCGAAGCCTCCCCGTCTGGTTGCCCTGCTCCCCAGCAGACGCCTGACTCTGGGGTGCAGCCGGGCTGGTGTTCCCCGGGGCTTCCCTGTGTTTCCAGGTGCCTCTCTCTTTGGAGTGCTGCCTGGAAGCGCGGTCCCTCTGGACAGAGCTCGGCCCAGTCTGGCTGGCTCCCTGCTCAGCTTGCGTGTCTTTGACAGGCTGCTGGACGGGGGACGTGCCGTCCTGCTCTGGGGGACCAAAGAAGTCTCTCCCGTCTGAGACCTACCCCTTCTATGATCCTCTTTTTCCCTCCTAGGATGCTCATGGGCAGCAGAGCCCTCAGATGCTGACTCCACAGAGCCCTCCTCACTCTGGGGGGGTCTCCTATGAGGGGGTTGACCTTCTGGAGTTGCTTGATCACCGCTGATGGTAGCTGCATTTTCTTGAGATAATCCTCCAGAATCCTTTCTTTTCAAAGCCGGTCCTTTCTTCAACCTGGCTCCCTTCTGAACCAGGTCATCTGCAGGGAGGTTGGCATGGACCTTTTTCCTGGAATGACGTACGTTTCCCCTTTTCTCTTCCTGGACCTGGGCATCTTTAGGCACTGGTTCAGTGTTGAGTGGTTCAGGAATGTCTGGTGTCTGGACTTTTCCTCTCCGATTCCCTTGAGGGCTCCGGGGAGGGCTGGGGTTGTGGTGGCTGGGGGCCTTGGGGGGAGTTGGCTTCCTCTGGGATTCTGGCTGCAATGCTGCATGGTGGCCTCCAGGTGGCGTCCTTTTCAGGTGTGCCGGCCCTTTAGCTGTCTCTCTGTGGCCAGGAAGTTTTTTTTTCCTAGCTCCTGTGGGCTGTCCTGGCTCGTGGTTTTGGGGTGAGGCATGCATATCTGGAATCTTCTTGCTGGAGGAGTGGCCTGCCTTGGGAGTCTGCCTTTCCTTGGCAGACCTCGAATCAGAAGGAGCCATGTTCTGAGGCAGCTGTTCTGAGAAAGGAGTGGAAATTCGGGGGAGCTTGATTAAGTGGGTCTCCCCTTCCTGGGGCAGGTGAGGGGCAGCTGATGGCTCTTGCACCGGAGGACTGATAAGAGGGAGTTTCACCTCCTGGACTTTCTCTTCCTGGACTTGCTGGGGGCCAGGGCCCTGATGGGGGCTCGCGTTGGGTGGCTGTTTGGAATGGGGGGAGCTGATGAGAGGAAGTTTACTGGGGTCTTCGTCCTGAGCTACCTGGGGCCTGGGAGAGGGAGTCACGGTTTGATCTGAGCCTGTTCCGAGGGCCTCCTCCTGCTGGGTGACAGGAGTTTGGGCGTGGGCCTCCGGCTCTGGAACGGAGCGAGGACCCGGGGCTGGGGCAGCCTGGTGGGAGCCAGCCGGCTTCTGGGAGGCAGAGTCACGGATTCCCCCCTGTCCTGGGTCTGTGGGGTATCTGTTGAGTCCTGGGGATGTGGCATTTCTGGGTAAGGAGTGTCAACCCGGGCAACTTCTGCTTTGGGGACGCCCTCCTCGGGAGGTTGTTGAGAGCCTCCCGAAGGTGGTCCAGGCCTAACTTCATCAAGGCCAGAGGAATCTCTGGGAGGATCATGATGGGAATTGCTGGCTTGCAGGCTGGCTGACCCAGTTTCCTCTTCCTGGATTCCCTGGGGGCCGAAAGATGTGGGGTCAGATCCCTGTGGAAGTCCAGAGCAGGGAGGGCTGCTGGGGGTTACCCTGGCCTCCCCCGATTCTTCATCCTGATCCAGCTGAGGGCCCTGGGCTGGCAGTGGGTCAGGCTGCTGAAGAGGCCCTTGGGAAGGAGTGGTGGCAGGTTCCCCCTCTTCACCTGCTTTCTCCTCGGATGTCTGGGCCTCATTCTCAGGTGGATTTGTGGTTACTGTTTTTGAAGAAAGAGCTGATTGTTGAGAATCGCCTTCCTTCCAGGCTGGGGATAAGTCTTGGGCCTTCTGGAGAAGACCAGGCGCTGATGGGTTGGGCTCTGCAGGAGGCTCAGCGCTGACTTGGCTCTCAGGAGAAAGCCCCTTTTGAGGGGCTGCTCCCTCCTGAGTCAGGTCCTGGTTCTGGGAGGGAGCTAGGCTCTGATTTTCAGGGACCTTTGTGCGGATCTGCATTCCAGAGAGATGCTCTGTTACCTGGCCATCCGCTTGCAGTTTCGCCAAGCGCCTTGGGGATGGAACCAGGTGTGCAGGCACCCCAGAGGCAGTCTTCTTGCTAGAGGGAGCTCCTGATTTAACATAAAAAGAAGTTAGCTAAAAAACATCTTAACAAATGCAACAATGTAACTTTAGAAATTAATAAACCAAAAATATCTTTCTTTTTTTGTTGATGCACATAGGACCTTGAAAAGAATAAAATTACACATATAGAAGAATTTAATGATCCTTTCTCCTTGGTATACTAAGTGCGTAGAATTCTCCTATTTAATGGAATCAGAGCAATTTTGGGGCTTCTCATGTGGTGCTAGTGATAAAGAACCTGCCTGCTTAGGCAGGAGACATAAGAGACGCGAGTTCGATTCATGGGTTGGAAAGATCCCCTGGAGGAGGAAATGGCAACTCACTCCAGTATTCTTGCCTGGAGAATCCCATGGACAGAGGAGCCTGGCGAATGACAGTCCATGGAGTCGCAAAGAGTCGGACACGACTGAAACGACTGAGCATGCAGAGTAATTTTTAGTCAAATGAAAGCATAAACTTTTATGAATAAACATGAAAAGGCTTCTTCACAGAACTGACATTTATATTCAGGTCTGTGAATGGGCCAGAATATTTTCTAAATGAATGACATTTTCATTTCACCAGCTTAGAGGTCAATGCTGCTTTTCACAGTAGAAACGAGAGGATGGACAGCTAAGTCAGACCAAGTCCGATCGGTTTCCTTGTTCAGTGGCCTGTTTCCTTGTCCCATAAAGAAATTGTGAGCTCTGTAAGGAGTACTTAGCAAGGTGCAGAAGCTCAGCAGGCACTCAGTAAGTGAGTGATGAATGGAAGGAGGAAAGAAAGAATAGATCCAGTGGGATCTCACCATGGCTGAGCCTGCCATGGCTCAGGGACATTGCACCTGAGGCTCCACCGTCCAAGCTGCTACCCATCCCCACTCCACATCCCCACCCACCCCCCAGGGCAACCTCTTCCCTCCAGATCCACCCTGGCTTCAAAAGTGACTCTCAGAGGCCAACATCCGTGCTGATGTTGCAGAGGGGGGTTGTCTTCTTTAGTCGCCTGCATGAGAGCACACGTGAGTCCAGTCTCCTGGACACAATCACCCCAGCAGGCGCTCGTTCAGGATAGAACCCCTGGTGTGTTCTGGTGGCCCACGGATCACTGTAACCCTGTCTTAGGACACGGCTCTGAAAGGTTAGTGGTCAGAGGCGGCACAGCAGTCTGGAACAGCCTTCAAGAAGCCAGCCTCAGCTGACCTTGGGGGAGACTGCCACTTCAGAGGCCAAACCAAATCAGACCTCCGAGGGGAGCCCAGAGCGGTCCATCTCCAGGAGCCAGCTGGGCTCCTGGCCACCAGCCCCTCTCCTCCCACAACACAAGAGGCATTCAGACCACTCCTGGTTCTCTCTGAACCTCCTAGTCTGGTGTGCACTCCGTGTGTTCAGTCAAGTGAGAAGTAACTGGGGATAGGAAGGAGAGGGGGAACAAGGAAAATTTTGCCACGTGATGGGTTATCTGAGGGGCTGCCCTGTTCATCACTCTTAACATTCTAGTTTATAACGGTTATAAATTAAAATATGAACTTAGTCAAGAAACAGAGAAGGCAATGGCACCCCACTCCAGTACTCTTGCCTGGCAAATCCTATAGACGGAGGAGCCTGGTGGGCTGCAGTCCATGGGGTTGCTAGGAGCTGGACATGATTAAGCAACTTCACTTTCACTTTTCACTTTCAGGCATTGGAGAAGGAAATGGCAACCCACTCCAGTGTTCTTGCCTGGAGAATCCCAGGGAAGGGCAAGGCTGGTGGGCTGCCACCTGGGGTCGCACAGTCGGACACGACTGAAGCAACTTAGCAGCAGCAGTCAAGAAACAAGGTTAACACAAAATATAAGAACAGTAAAAAAAATATCTAGAATAGGCAGGTTCATAGAGACAGAAAGTAGATTAGAGGTTACCAGGGCCTAGGGGTGGGGTGTTGGTTATTGTTGAATGGGTATAGAGTTTCTGTTTGGGGTGATGAAAAATACTTAAAATAGGTAGTAGTTATGGTTTGCAACACTGTGAATATAAATAATACCTTTAAGGCGTACACTTAAAATGCTTAAAATGGCAAATTCCATGTTGTTTTATAAACTACAATAAAAAGTATTTTAAAACATATAAAATTCTAAGAATGGTGAAACCCAATGCTGAAGTTCTTTGAGTCCCCCTGGTTTCCAATAATCAGATACGCAAGGATTTTTCTGCCCCACTTTCATAATTTAACCATTCATATAACTTGGCAAATGATACCAGGCCCCTCATTAGCGATTAAGGCACCACTTCATGGTCTAGTAAATTGCTCAGTTTTCCTCTTGCTAGACTCATCATTGCCATCATCATTTTTCTCTATCATTAGTCAGAATTCTGAATAATGATTTTCAAATAAAATGTTTTATGACCTCTGTAGTAAGAACTCAGGGTGGGTCGGATCAGCTTTTTAAAAGCTTTACTGGAAGTACTGACAATTCCAGAAATCACTTGTAAAGAGACAAATGGAGAGAAAAGACATTACATATACTGGGTTGTGAATATAGTGAGTTTTCCCTTATTTTATAGACATTATATTGTTTACTCAGGATTTTTTTTTAACCATCTTGGTTTAGAAATGAATATTACCTGCATTGTTGTGGGGAGAGGAAGGCAATTCTGTACCTTAATTGATATAGGATGGCATCATCGACTCAATGGACACGCGTTTGAGCAAACTCCAGGAATAGAGAAGGATAGGGAAGGCTGGTGTGCTGCAGTCTATGGGGTTGCGAAGAGTTGGACACGATGGAGAGATGAAACAACTAAAAAACTTGGGGGTTTACAATTACTCTGTGCCCAAAGTTATTATTTTATATTTACATGTATTAAATGAAATTTTAGTCTCTCCTCCAGTGAAGGTTTGCACTTGTGGGTCCAGGCTGATGGGCTGCTATACTCAGAACTGATAAACAGTGGACTTACTTTCTTCACTTCATTCCACTCTCATCATTACATGTAGAATTTAAAATTGCATTCTCAAGTACAAATTAGTAACATGAAATTACTAAAGATACAGCTATGTATTAGCAATCCAAATGTTTGGCAATCATTTTCTGTTTGCATTGACACAGGATCACTGCTTCTATGAAAACACCATTAGCCATCACAGATTTTTGTCTGCAGTGAAGCTGACCGTATAGATGGCAGTTTAGGCCTGTTGTGGAAAACCTCAGCTCTGGAAGAACATATTTTAACATGTTCTAGAATATTATATATAGTGTTTTTTTGCATTTTGCTTCTTAGAAATGGGAGTTCTAATCAAATTAATGATTATTGGTGAAAGTTTGAATGCAAAACTGAGGTTTCCTCTTTCCAGTCCAATTTTTTAATTGCTAAGGCAAAATTGGCTTCATAGAATCTTAAATATTTTTAATTTCAATTTCTTACCTTTGACAGCTCAATTATACATGAAAGTGATTCCACCACACTAAAATTATGGAGTTTTGCTTTTCAGGATCCCATTTACATGCATGAAAGTAATGAAAGTCTTTATACAGACATACCTAAACCACAGAACTTTAACTCAGAGTGACCCAGCTCAGAAGGGAGGCCGAGAATTGCGAGCCAGTCGAGCCTGTGGCGGTGACCCTTCTGGGGCTCTGGACCCTTCTCAGGGAGTCACAAGGGTCACCTTATGGTGATTAAGGCTAGGCCTTGCTCTCCCGCCGGGAACCTGTTACCATCTGCTCCACGTTCCCTGGTGTGTACCTCACCACTCGGAGACTCAAGAGGGGCCGCTGGCTCTACTCTCGGGCCACTAGAGACAATATATAAGCTTCTTAATGAGGACTATGTTAATTAGAATTTTTAAATTCTTGAATAATATCTGGCCTCCACAAAATCACTTTATGTGCAAATTTATCCTTAAACCATCAGCTGAAAAAAGTACCTTCTTCCACAGATGAACTGCATAAATCAAATACAGTGTTTGGCTTTTAAAGAAAATATATCAGTTTCCAAATAGTAAACCTGTCAGAAAAACTGGGGTCTATCAAGGCCAATGATTTGATATAGTGAGTACAAACCCTCCCATCTACTATTAAAAGCTGGGACTCTATTAGTCAATAACTGGATGGCCTGATTTCAGGTATTAAATGTATCTGAGAGTGAGAACACTTTTACAAATTCCATAAGTCATACTTTTCATTAAATCAGACAGGTCTAACTAATTAGTCCAAATAAATGAAGTTTCATAAAACTGTTCAAAACAGAAGTCTATTTCCTTATGCACACATTATCTGGTCTATTAATTTGCCAAATGGCACACTGCAATCAACAGTCAGTGTTCCTGATGGCTGCAGAGAAGATGAGCTGTGTTGGTGGGGGGGTGGTTGGCGAGGGTGGCCATATCCTATTGCCCGGGGTGCTAAGTCCTGCTCGGCAGTCACAGTTTAGAGGTGCCCTTGGTGCTGCTGTGTCTCAGTTGCTTGGAACTGCTCAGGCTCAGGGGACTGACTCATGGTTCTCCCAACCCACAAGGGGCTGATTTAAAAGCCAGAAACACCAACTTATTAATTTACAATGGGAGATGGGCCTGGTGCAGGGATGGGGCAGGGTGCTCTCACCTAGGGGACAGCCTCATAGGGACAGGTCCATGCAGGGGACCAAATTAAACATCAGAGGTTGCTGGGCTGGCTAGCAAAGATTTAAAGCAAAGGGAGTCATATTTCCTCAAGAGAAAGGTACATGGAGCTTCCATGGAAGCCTCATGAGATAACATGTACAACTGGATAGGTGAAGCTTTCTAAAGAACAGAGCCTGATGCAGAGGCGGCAGCCAGGCAGGGTGGACACTGCCCACCCCTCATTGGACGTGCCCCTCTACAGACTGAGTGAAACCTTTCCTGCTCCAGGGGTGCCCATTTTCTCAGTGTGCACTTTCTTCTGGTATTTTCTATCACTCGTCTCCTATGAGACACACCTGGGAGGAAAACGCTGGTCATTATATGTTGGGTGCCACCATTTTCACACCAATCTCATTCCAGGATTCCAAGGGCACCTCCCCTCAAGAAAGCATGTACAGTTGCAAAACAACACAGTTAGTTTGAACTTTGGCAAAACACGTGACCTGACCTGCTGCTGGCTGGCCAGGACGCAACCCAGCCAGCAAGATCCTGCTGGGCAGGGTCACAGAGGCCAAACCACACGACAGACCGCCTGAGCATTCATAAGCGCGAATGCAGGTCAGTCGTCGAAGAACTTCTTTCATGAGGGTCTTCTTTGATGATGATGATGATAGTAAAATACACGTAACCTAAAATTTGCCACCTTCACCATTTTTAAACGGGTGGTCCAATAGCATTAAGCACACTCACATCATTCTCCAGCCAATCCCCAGAACTCTTTCCATCTTGAGAAACTGAAACTCTGACACCATTAAACAACAGCCCGTTCCTCTGTCTCTCCCAGCCCCTGGCAACCACCCTCCTCCTGTCTGTCTCTATGATTTGTCTAGCCTGGGTACTGCATATAATTGGAATCATGCAGTATGTGTTTTTGTGGCTGGCTGATTTAACTTAACGGAATATCCTCAAGGTTTATCCATGCTGTAGCAGGTGTGAGAATTTCCTTCCTTTTTAGGCTGAATCGTATTCAGTTGTATGTACAAACCGCATTTTGTTTATGCATTCATCCACCAATGAATGCTTGGGTCTCCTCCACTTTTTGGCTATTGTGAATAACGCTGCTGTGGACGTGCAGACATCTGTGCAAGACCCTGCTTTCAGTTCTTTCGGGTCTATACCCAGCAGTGGAATCACTGGATCAGATGGTGTTTCTAATTTTAATTTTTCTGAGGAACCACCATACTGTTTTCCGTAGCAGCTCCACCATGTTACATTTCTAATTTCTCCACATCCTTGCCAGCACACTTTCTATTTTTTGTTTTGTTTTATTTTTTCATGGTAGCCATCCTAATGGGTGCGAGGTGGACTTGGGGGAAAACTGTTAAAGACATCTCAAAATACTCATGAACTGAAATTCTAAGTTAGGGCTTTAGAATTCCTAGATTCCAAGGAGAGGCACTCACATATCCCATTTTATTTGCTGCACATGATTCATGAGGCAGGTGGGGAGGATTAACTGCATCTAACAAGAGGGCAAACTGAAGTTCTGAACAGCTAAGCAGCCTGTCCCAGGGGCAGCCGGACCAGGCCCACTCTCACATCCTCTTCCATTATACTCTGAAGGGCCGCATTTTGAGGACTAGAGCGCCCAAACAAAGAGGGAAAGAATCTTCTTGGATTGAACAATGCTGTCAGGCAGAACACCACCCCAGCCCCTAAGGAGCCAAACTTCCAGAAGGCTGAGTTCCGAGCCATGGGACTGACCCATATCTAACTAGTACCAGCCTGCAAGGTACTGCCCAGCACATCCGTAAAGGACAGTCCTCTGAGATGCATTATGGTCATCCTGACAGAGGGACACACCCAGAGGGGCTGTTGCACACAATTTGTTTGTGGGGACAGTAACATCAGAGGAAGGACAGGGATTAAAGAGTAAGAACCAGGTTTAGAGGACTTCCCTGGTGGTCCAGTGTCTAAGACTCTGTGCTCCCAATGCAAGGGGCCCCAGGCTTGATCACTGGTCGGCGAACCAGATCCCACGTGTGACAACCAAGAGTCTGCATGCCACAACTAAAGATCCCGCGTGCCACAAATAAGATCTGGCACAGCCAAATATACAAATAAATTAGCTTCTTAAAAAAAAAAAAAAAGAGAACTAGCATTAGCCTGGTTGATGAGTCCTCAAATAACCACCCATAGATTTGTTTTCATTTCAATGCAAAATAAGTTCTGGCACAAAAGGGACAGGACCGTACCTGTGGTTGGAGCCAAACTCGTGGCAGTTACCTCAGAAAATCCAAGGTATTCTCTAATGAGCTTACTCAGCTTTTGATAGGCAACATCCAGATCATCTAGAGCAGAGGAGAGGATTTACTTTAGCAACAGACGTGTATCAAAACAGAGCCAACCTGTGGCAATAATTTTTTCGCTAGATCTAATTGCATGAATATTGTGGCAGGCAGAATTCTAAGACCCAGTGACACTTCACCCTTGCTTAACTACACACACACACCTTGAGTGTGGGCCAGAACCTGTGAATCTGATGAGCTATGACTCCTGTGGTTATGTTAGGTTATATGGCATAAGAGACTTTTGCAAACATAATTAGGGTTATTTATCAAGATCCTAATAAATAATTTACTATCCTAATAATAACTATCCTAGTAAAATAGCCTAATAAATAATTTATTATCCTAATAAATAATTAGGGTTATTTATGAGTTTGGGCTAATCAAAAAGGAGATTACTCAGGTGGGCCCAATCTAATCACATGATTCCCCATAAAAGGAGGTTTTCTGTTTGGAGACGGACACTCAAAGCATGAGGAGGAACTTAAGTTCCATTAATGGACTGTTGCTGCCCTGAAAGTGGAGGAGGCCACATGCACAGGCCCTGAGAGCAGTCTCTAAAAACCGAGGGTCACCCTTGGCAGACAGCCAGCCAGCAATCAGGAACCTCAGTCCTACAATCGTAAGAAACTGCCTTCAGTCAACAATAAGAACATACTTTGGAGCAGGTTTTTCCCCAGTGATCTTATACTTCAAAAATAAAACTTTGCTGAAAGTTACTGACCTGCATTGATTACTGCATCAAAGTATCCTGGATATTTCTGAATGATTCCCCATAAAAGGAGGTTTTCTGTTTGGAGACGGACACTCAAAGCATGAGGAGGAACTTAAGTTCCATTAATGGACTGTTGCTGCCCTGAAAGTGGAGGAGGTCACATGCACAGGCCCTGAGAGCAGTCTCTAAAAACCGAGGGTCACCCTTGGCAGACAGCCAGCCAGCAATCAGGAACCTCAGTCCTACAATCGTAAGAAACTGCCTTCAGTCAACAATAAGAACATACTTTGGAGCAGGTTTTTCCCCAGTGATCTTATACTTCAAAAATAAAACTTTGCTGAAAGTTACTGACCTGCATTGATTACTGCATCAAAGTATCCTGGATATTTCTGATTAATTTTAATATAAAGGTCCACTCTGGAGACAGCAAATTCAATCTCTACACGACTGAATAATCCTTTTCTCCTCAAGTGGCCCTCATATTTTTGCTTGTCCATGGGTACCACCAGGATATATCGAGGCTCAAAATAGGAATGTTTTAGACTTCTTACACCCTATGTATTTAAAGAAAAGATAATAAATTAGAAACAGGGACACAATTTAGACATTTAGGAAATATGTGACAACATAGGTTTAATCAGTAGTGTTGTACTGAAGAATTTGTTTACTCTGTATAATTAGCTATTATTTTCCTACAAATACCTCAGGATGTGATTACTTCTCTTTATGTATCAAATATTACATTATCATTAGAAAAATAAGAATTCATCCTACCTGGTTATCCTTTAACCATTCTAAGGAACATGACTGTTAAAGAAAATTGCTAGAGACAAATAGGTATGCTCACAGAATACTGCATATTTATAACTGAAAAGCAATTTCAATTCTACTTTTCAAAAGGCATCCTTGCAGCTGCAGGAGACAGAGATCTTATCAGAGAGAAAGGGTCCTCTGTTTCCCCTTTGTCATCACTTTGGTCCCTTCCTGTTCCTAAACCAGCAGCCTGGTAGTTGGCTGGTTCCTATTACATCTCACAGCCTGTACCCAGAGCATGGGAAGGCTAGGCTCCTGAAGCCTGGTAACCAGGAGCCCACACACAGCAGGGAAGCAGTGGTAGGTAGCAGTGCTCTGAGGAACCAGGGGCCTGGGTCAGGACTGCAGCTTGCCGGCTACTGTGACTCTATGCCAACTCCTCTGTGAAATGGAAGTTCTTTCAAATGGACTCTGAAGTTCCTTCCATCTCAATCCAACCACCGAGTAGTTTAACTCGGTGTTCAAAATCTTTGTTTTTAAAAATTCAAGGGGAAGAAATAGACTTAAAAAAAAAAAAAGTCTAAAAGGGTCAATGACAAGGAGAGTTTGGAAAAAGGATTTAGCTGGGAAGAACCAGGAATAAAGCCTGGTTTATAGACTCAACCTCCTGGAAATGAGTAGGAGGAAGCTCTCAAAAAAGAGAAAAGTAAAACAGGAGCCAGAACTCAGAACCACTGAACTGGAAAAAGGTGGACACTGGAGCTGGGGAGGGTCTGCACTCAAAGACGCATACTTTTTGTGTCTGCCTTGTTCAAGGAAGACATTTTCTGGAGAAGGTCTTAGTTGTTGTTGTTGCTCTGGCTAATTAGCATAGAAACAAAGTAAACCTTAAGGATGAACAACCAATCAATTGCAGGAAGATAAGCCCTGCAGGGTTTTGAAGTTAGGAAAATGAATGCACTGGAAGAAACTTGGCCACTTTCACTGAAGCGAGGCAACACTTATCTCCTGGATGGTAGCCCACCAGACTCCTCTGTCCAAGGGATTCTCCAGGAACATGAGACCAAGTTGTCATTCCCTTCTCCAGGGGATCTTGCAGACCCAGGGATTAAACCCAGGTCTCCTGCATTGCAGGTGGATTCCTTTATTGTCTGAGCCACCAGGGAAGCCCTTGTGGGGACTAGACCAACACAAAAGACCAAAAAGGAATCACAGCCTCCTGCTCTTCAAAGTCAGAGACGAAAAATTTAAGGGAGAGATAATCAATGGTGACAGAATACCTAACATCTAGATTTTGTTTTCTGTGTGTTTGGTGTAATGGGATCCTTTAATCACTTTTTTTCTTTCTGACTAAAAAAATGTTACACTGTTCAGAGAAGGTAACTGAAAAAAAAATCAACTATATTTGAAGATCTCAAATATTTAATATAACTGCATAATTTTTAAAAACAAATGCGTACATCTGTTGGATCATCGAAAAAGCAAGAGAGTTCCAGAAAAACATCTATTTCTGCTTTATTGACTATGCCAAAGCCTTTGACTGTGTGGATCACAGTAAACTGTGGAAAATTCTGAAAGAGATGGGGATACTAGACCACCTGACCTGCCTCTTGAGAAACCTGTATGCAGGTCAGGAAGCAACAGTGAGAACTGGACATGGAACAACACACTGGTTCCAAATAGGAAAAGGAGTACGTCAAGGCTGTATACTGTCACCCTGCTTATTTAACTTATATGCAGGGTACATCATGAGAAACACTGGGCTGGAAGAAGCACAAGCTGGAATCAAGATTGCTGGGAGAAATATCAGTCATCTCAGATATGCAGATGACACCACCCTTATGGCAGAAAGTGAGGAGGAGCTAAAAAGCCTCTTGTTGAAAGTGAAAGAGGAGAGTGGAAAAGTTGGCTTAAAGCTCAACATTCAGAAAACGAAGATCATGGCATCTGGACCCATCACTTCATGGGAAATAGATGGGGAAACAGTAGAAACAGTGTCAGACTTTGTTTTTTTGGGCTCCAAAATCACTGCAGATGGTGACTGCAGCCATGAAATTAAAAGGCGCTTACTCCTTGGAAGAAAAGTTATGACCAACCTAGATAGTATATTCAAAAGCAGAGACATTACTTTGCCGACTAAGGTCCGTCTAGTCAAGGCTATGGTTTTTCCTGTGGTCATGTATGGATGTGAGAGTTGGACTGTGAAGAAGGCTGAGCGCCGAAGAATTGATGCTTTTGAACTGTGGTGTTGGAGAAGACTCTTGAGAGTCCCTTGGACTGCAAGGAGATCCAACCAGTCCATTCTGAAGGAGATCAACCCTGGGATTTCTTTGGAAGGAATGATGCTAAAACTGAAGCTCCAGTACTTTGGGCACCTTANAGTCAAGGCTATGGTTTTTCCTTTGGTCATGTATGGATGTGAGAGTTGGAGTGTGAAGAAAGCTGAGTGCCAAAGAATTGATGCTTCTGCACTGTGGTGTTGGACAAGACTCTTGAGAGTCCCTTGGACTGCAAGGAGATCCAACCAGTCCAACCTAAAGCAGATCACTTCTGGGTGTTCATTGGTAGGAATGATTTTGAAGCTGCAGCTCCAATACTTTGGCCACCTGATGTGAAGAGCTGACTCATTTGAAAAGACCCTGATCCTGGGAAAGACTGAGGGCAGAAGAAGGGGACAACCGAGGATGAGATGGCTAGATGGCATCACTGACTCGATGGATATGAGTTTGGGTAAATTCCAGGAGTTGGTGATGGACAGGGAGGCCTAGCATGCTGCGATTTATGGGGTCACAAAGAGTCAGACACGACTGAGCGACTGAACAGAACGGAACGGGCAGGGATCGGATCCGAGCCTACTGCAGTGGGAACATGGAATCTCAAACACTGGACCACCAGGGATGTCCCTCAAATCTCACCTTTTGTATGCATTCCTTTCAGGCCTACAAGTGTGCTTCCTTCTAGGAAGCCTCCTCCCCAGTCCTGAATATATACACAGTTTTACACACTAAAAAGAAATTGATTGAATGGAAAGTACTTACTTCTATTTCCATATGAACACAGCTTGCTAAACCATCTCTTGCGATACCTTCTATGGTGTCCCTACTTAATCCGTACTTGTGATTACCGTAATTATAGGTTAGAACGAATTTCCCCTGCGAGGGAAGAAGTAAAAAGACTTTCCAATAACAGCTGCCATCAGGGAATTTAATATAAATTAAATGACTTGATGTCTTCTGTATGACTCCATAAAACTTACAAATATTAGCAATAAGGAAGACAATGAGTTTAAGAAACTTAGTATCAAACTGTGATGGAGAAATTCATTCAGAATTCCTGACTGGCGAAAAAAATGAAAAGAAAAGGCTTTTGGAGATAATCTGCTGACCAAATGTTAGAGCAGAGTGAAGGCAATGAAGCTTATGGTAAACAGATCATTTTGCCCACTGACCCACTTCCTGCCAAATGTGTGCTATAAACCTTCATTAAGGAGAAAGCAAAACTAATAGTTCACTTTGTGCCTCAGCCATTTTGGCTCTCCCAGCGCACCAGCTCTCCCCAAAAAGCGTTCATTCCCAAAGGCCTTGCACTCCCAGATAAGCCTGAGGCTGTGAATTACAGCCACATCCTCAAACCTTTGCATTTTGAGATAAGCTATAAAAACCAGACCCCTCTTGCTTTTCCTCACAAACACAGCTTTTTACTGGAACTGCCCCAAATGTATTCAGTAGCATTGCTGTGTGCCCTCTAGACATCTGAGGTATAAATACTCCCTTCTTGTTATATTCTGGAAGCTCCTCCTGAAACTGTAGTCGTGTGTAAAAAAGAAAGAAAGAAAAAAAAGAAGTAGAAACATCTCTCAAAATTGTTTTGACTTTTCCTTTGATGATATATATTTACTAAATCACAAGGTGGAGGCTGATGACAACAGAAGGAGGAAAAATGTGGACATCCTTGGCCACCAGGACTCTTCCGATACATGATTTTGAAATAAATAATGAAGTGAAAACTCCTAAGGCTGAGCCCCATCCACCGAAGCCCAGCAACAGCCAGCACCGTCGTTACAAACAGTAGCAGTCTGGGGGTCTCTGATGCTCCCCTATGCCTCCTGGCCTGGAGGTTCTGGAGATCCGTGGGGATGGGGGGAGGGCTACCTGTCGGAGGTGGTGTTGGAAGGTCATGAAACACAGGGTGTCCCTCAGGTGGGATGGGTCTCTGGGGCATGTGTCTGGTGTGGGCAATGAGAAAAATCCATACCCCCCCATAATCAAATGAAATTTATGTTATATATTCTAAAAGTTAGACTCAACAATAAACATCCTTAATACTTTACCCACTCAATGTCATTCTGTGTTCTTTGCAACAAACACGATGATTCCTTTCCTTTTAATATCTATATTATATATACACACACACACAGATAAACAGATATCTGAATCTCTTGTCAGGCATGACTTATTTTATCTTGTTTCCTGTGACTCACCCTGTTTTTTTATAGCGTATATCTGAATCACTTTCCAGATGTATACTATGAGTTTGCTTACTTGTGTGTACAAGGGCACACAAGGGGATGCAAAAAACATTTTTTGGAAGAAGGTAGGGTTGGGAGAAATCTTGCATTGTACTTTGTACATAAAACAAGCCTTGTTCAACTGATTTGTTAAGAGTTGAGACGAGTGGTCCCCCAGCTTCTGGAGAGGTAGACTCCTGGCATGGCTTCCGGCCTGTGAATTTCTTCATACATAGCAATAATCTTATCTCGGACACCTCCAGATCTGCAGTCTTATTTCCACCACGGAAGAAGAGGCTCTGCAGGTGAATGACTGTGTGTGTGGCCTTAAGAAGGTTTCACATGGAGAGATGATCTGTGTTTTGGGGGGTGTGGAATGTATATTGAAGTGTGTCCTCGTCTACGTGTACCCATCAGAGTGGGGAAGTGTGACTGTCCACAGCAGGTGTGCAGGGGTGGGGTGTGCCAGGGCTGTTAAGGGGGACTGTGACTTGGAAGGGGACAGGCTGGCTGGGGAGTGTTTCGCAGAGGGGTTCTGTGTGCAGAGGCTGAGTGTGGGGGTGTGACTGGTGCAGCTGACAAGGTGTCGTGAGTTTCTCCTCTCTAGGTTTGTCTCTCGTCACGAAACAGCCTCAAGCTCCCTTTAAAGAAAAGATCTTAACTACAAAATTCAAGTTAAAGATGATGATATCACAGTGAAGTCATGCATGTTAGCAGAGGCAGTAAAAGTGAGTGCTTTTCCCATACACAAGAACTTTCATAGTGAGACCAAAATTAGAAGACTAAATACAGCACAGACGTATGGTGATTTCTTAGACTAGGGACTGCTGGACTTACTTGATTACAGACAAGATAAGGTCTGAAACATCAGGGGAGCCCGCGGGGCACTGAGAGCAGTGGAACTAAATCAAGAAAAAATGCCCCAGACTCCACCACGAGAAATTAACAGCAGTGTGGGGAACTAGTTGTCTTTCAACCCAAAGAGTCCTAAGAGAATGCTTCTTACTAATATCAAGATAACTCCTCAGATTTCTATTATGGCTTTTAGAAATAGAAAGTCTCAGCGTACCCTTGGTACATTAAACTGAACTTCTAAAATATAGCCCTAGGAGAGAAAATCATAAAGAATTTCCAAGATGTCTTCTGAAAAGATTAGAGAGAAAATGGCCAAGGGACCACAGGGCTTTCTCACTTGGCTTCTCTGTGAATGCAAGAGAAAATATGTACCATGTGGAAAGCTGGTCATTCACAATTAAACTCAGAGCAACTGCAGAGCCTATGCTTACATGCTCCACAGTTGCCTGCACGGAGGTGTAAGCCAGGTCTGTTATCTGAGGATGGGGCAGAGAAAGGACAGATGAAGGAGCAGTGGGGAGAGAGGAGGGAGCCTCCACCAGTAAGAGCATCAGTGGTTGGATGGTAATCTTTCAAAAGCAGAAACAGAGGTTAGTCCTTAATCCTGTCCTTCACTAGGCTTCAGGGGGGAAAAAAGTGGTGTAGGATTAATTTAGTGATAGAAAGAAGTGATAAGATAAACAAAATTAAGGCCCATGCCTGAAAAGAGAATAAAAGGCTTACAGATTTATCAGTAGTGATGAAGATATGAGATACTCTTTAACTGAAGTCACAGGTGGATAATGTATTGACATTAGCAATATACCTTTGACAGATAAAACACACTAGGGTTGTGAGGATTCCCTTCGATGCGAAGGGCCAAGAAAGAACAAATAAATTATTTTTAAGGAAATGAACTCAGAGACAAGGTTGTTGTGAATTACTACCTGTGACTAGATGATCAGGGTTTCAGGGGGGTAAAGCCTTAAATTGAATAAAACTGTCCACAGCTTCTATGAAAGGGACCAGAGCAGGGTAGTGACCCTCACCCAGGAAAGCCACAAACCTCAAAGAAATGAGGAATCTTCTCTGATCTAATGTCGAGGGCTTCCAACAGCATTAGTGACCTGCCTGCCGGCTCCCTGGGACTAAGGACTTCTCACACAGCAATGTTTCAGGGGAAGGTTAAGGCTGTGTAGGTGTCCAGGGCAGACCAACTGGCTGTAATGGTGTGTAGGTTCACAACAATTAGAAAGCACCAAAGACAGCAAACAGAGGGCATGGTCTGTGGACAGAACACGCCAACTCCCTGGAAGTGCTCAATTCAAAGTTAGCTGCGTAACATCAGTTCTGTGGGAGTCGTTTATCTTGAGTAAAATCTGATCATAAATAGCAGCACCTGACAAACACAGATCTCAAGAATTTTTCACGGTGCTCGTTCTTCCATTTTCTTAAAACATCTCTTTATTCGGCTTTATTGGAAATTTACAGTATTTTCTCCAAGATCATAAAGCCGTGTGTGAACGATGATATATCAAAAGTATTAAAAACACAACTCAATGAGAATACATCCATGTAATTGTTCTCTTTCTTATCATGCTTTCTTAATACTTCTACCAGAGAACATGTATTTCTTGTGCATTACACATAAAGAGCATTCTTACCATGTTTTGCATTTCATCAAAAACTTCTTGAGAGATAAAATGATAATCAACCCGATCTCCTTCTCCAAAGTAAGGCAGTCTGGTGGTGTGACAGGCCCTGAAAACAGAAAGTAGATAACTCCTGTCTCTTTCTATTCATTTGAAATTCAAAATGGAAAATGTTTGGCATAAAGTATGTTTTAAAAAATTAAAATGGATCCACAAATCATCAAGTAACGTAGCCATGAAAACCCTGATGTTTGGCAGTGTTAGACACGTTCACTTGCTATGCTGTATAATGAAGTGAGTGAAGTTGCTTAGTTGTGTTCAACTCTTTGCGACCTCATGGACTGTAGCCTATCAGGCTCCTCCATCCATGGGATTTTCCAGGCAAGAGTGCTGGAGAGTGGATTGACATTTCCTTCTCCAGGGGATCTTCCCCACCCAGGAATCAAACCCGGGTCTCTCTCATTGCAGGCAGATGATTTACTGTCTGAGCCACCAGGGAAGCCATACTGTATAGGGATTATACAGATTTTGGATTCAGTTCAGATCAGTCACTCAGTTTTATCTGACTCTTTGCGACCCCATGGACTGTAGTATGCCAGGCCTCCCTGTCCATCACCAGCCCCCGGAGTTTACTCAAACTCATGTCCATTGAGTCGGTGATGCCATCCAACCATCTCATCCTCTGTCATCCCTTTCTCCTCCTGCCTGGAATCTTTCCGAGCATTAGGGTCTTTTCAGATGAGTCAGTTCTTCACATCAGATGGCCAAAGTACTGGAGTTTCAGCTTCAACATCAGTTCTTCCAATGAACACCCAGGACTGATCTCCTTCAGAATGGACTGGTTGGATCTCCTTGCAGTCCAAGGGACTCTCAAGAGTCTTCTCCAACACCACAGTTCAAAAGCATCAATTCTTCAGCGCTTAGCCTTCTTCACAGTCCAACTCTCACATCCATACGTGACTACTGGAAAAACCATAGCCTTGACTAGACAGACCTTTGTTGGTAAAGTAATGTCTCTGCTTTTTAATATGCTGTCTAGGTTGGTCATAACTTTCCTTCCAAGGAGTAAGAGTCTTTTAATTTCATGGCTGCAGTCACCATGTACAGTGATTTTAGAGCCCCCAAAAATTTGCTGGGAGGGATTAGGGGCAGGAGGAGAAGGGGACGACTGAGGATGAGATGGCTGGATGGCATCACTGACTCAATGGACACGAGTCTGAGTGAACTCCGGGAGTTGGTGATGGACAGGGAGGCCTGGCGTGCTGTGATTCATGGGTCGCAAAGAGTCAGACACGACTGAGCGACTGAACTGAACTGAACTGAACAGTTTAGTGTGGGATTATCAACACTAAGTTTTCACTTACTGTTCTTTACCACCTTCTGAGTCATGACCTCTAATATCACATCACCAAACTTTAAGAAATAAAGCAATATTTATCACCCATATACTTTGCACCCAAATGTTTTCATGCTCTCCCTGGTCTAGGGCTATTTTCTGGAATGCTCCCTACCCCATTCCTCTATCTGGTTAGCCCACTTGTCTTCAGGACTCAGTTTAAGTGTCACTCTCAAAAGGCCTTTCTGGACCCTCTGCGGCTGTGTTACGCACCTCTTCTTTATCCACCTGTAGTTTCAATGCCTGCCACCAACTCCTCCCCCGCCCCCTTGTTCAGGACCCCATCTCCACCACTGCTGGAGGGTAGAGACCAGCTTGTTCCTCATTCCTGCCACACTCATCAATCTATATGAATTTCCCAAGAGAATCCATGATTCCAACATTGTATGGAATTCTCAGCTCAGAGAGGGCTTTTCTGCCCGCTGTCTGAAATAGCATCCCCACGGCTTCCCTGATGGCTCAGATGGTAAAGAATCCACCTACAATGCAGGAGACTCAAGTTTGATCTCTGAGTTGGGAAGATCCCCTGGAGAAAATGGAAACTGGCAACCCGCTCTAGTATTCTTGCTTGGAGAATTCCATGAACAGAGAGGAGACTGGCGGGCTAGAGTCCATGAGTCTCAAAGAGTCAGACACAACTAAGCACACACGTGCATGCAACCCAGCTCACCACACCCCAATTACCCTGTTGCTCCTTCTCTTTTCTGTTTTTTCCTCTTTTCCCCAGGAGGATGCATGAATCATACAGGGAGCACTTTATGTTCCTAAAAATTTTTTTAATTAATTTTTAAAATTTTCTGCCATACCACAATGTGAATCACCCATAAGTATACATATGTCCCCTCCTTCTTGAGCCTTCCGCCCACCTCTCCCCATCCTACCCCTCTAGGTAGTCAGAGGGCACTGGGTTTGAGCTCCCTGTGTCATACAAGCAAATTCCCACTAGCTAGCTGCTTGACATATGGTAATGTACATGTTTCAATGCTGTTCTCTCAGTTCATCCCAGCCTCTCCTCCCCCCACTGTATCCACAAGTCTGTTTTCCATGTCTGTGTCTCTATTCCTGCTCTGCAAATAGGTTCATCCTTACCATTTTTCTAGATTCCACATATATGCATCAATGTACGATATTTGTTTTTCTCTTTCTGACGTACCTCACTTTGTCTAACAGGCTCTAGGTTCATCCCTGTGTCATACAAGCAAATTCCCACTAGCTAGCTGCTTGACATATGGTAATGTACATGTTTCAATGCTGTTCTCTCAGTTCATCCCAGCCTCTCCTCCCCCCGCTGTATCCACAAGTCTGTTTTCCATGTCTGCGTCTCTATTCCTGCCCTGCAAATAGGTTCATCCTTACCATTTTTCTAGATTCCACATATATGCATCAATGTACGATATTTGTTTTTCTCTTTCTGACGTACCTCACTTTGTCTAACAGGCTCTAGGTTCATCCACCTCACTAGAACTGACTCAAATGCATTGTTTTTTATGGCTGAGTAATATTCCATTGTGTATATGTACCACAACTTCTTTATCAATCTGCTGAAGGACACCTAGGCTGTTTCCATGTCCTCAGTCAGTTCAGTCAGTTCAGTCACTCAGTCGTGTCTGACTCTTCACGACCCATGAATTGCAGCATGCCAGGCCTCCCTGTCCATCACCATTTCCTGGAGTTCACTCAGACTCACATCCATTAAGTCTGTGATGCCATCCAGCCATCTCATCCTCGGTCGTCCCCTTCTCCTCCTGCCCCCAATCCCTCCCAGCATCAGGGTCTTTTCCAATGAGTCAACTCTTCGCATAAGGTGCCCAAAGTACTGGAGCTTCAGTTTTAGCATCATTCCTTCCAAAGAAATCCCAGGGTTGATCTCCTTCAGAATGGACTGGTTGGATCTCCTTGCAGTCCAAGGGACTCTCAAGAGTCTTCTCCAACACCACAGTTCAAAAGCATCAATTCTTCGGCGCTCAGCCTTCTTCACAGTCCAACTCTCACATCCATACATGACCAAAGGAAAAACCATAGCCTTGACTAGACGGACCTTAGTCAGCAAAGTAATGTCTCTGCTTTTGAATATACTATCTAGGTTGGTCATAACTTTTCTTCCAAGGAGTAAGCGTCTTTTAATTTCATGGCTGCAGTCACCATCTGCAGTGATTTTGGAGCCCAAAAAAACAAAGTCTGACACTGTTTCTACTGTTTCCCCATCTATTTCCCATGAAGTGATGGGACCAGATGCCATGATCTTCATTTTCTGAATGTTGAGCTTTAAGCCAACTTTTTCACTCTCCTCTTGCACTTTCATCAAGAGGCTTTTTAGTTCCTCTTCACTTTCTGCCATAAGGGTGGTATCATCTGCATATCTGAGGTTATTGATATTTCTCCTAGCAATCTTGATTCCAGCTTGTGTTTCTTCCAGTCCAGCGTTTCTCATGATGTACTCTGCAGTGGAGGTTAAAAAACATGCCACCCCCCAAGTAAGCAATGTTCAGTGCCAAGAAGGAACCTCCCAGCTAGAAAGAGCTCCCCTCACCAGGAAAGGGAGATAAGACTGAGCAACAGGCTTCTCCAGCCTCTGGGGTCACCGCACAAATGTCCTGCTTTGATTTCACCCTACACAGACTCACAAAGCTTAGATGTATAAGGATGGTGAGGAACAAGAAGAAAAGCAAGGGTTACTAATAGCAGCCACATGGTGGGAGTCACTGCAGTTCATAGTGACCTACTCAGGAGACAAACTCAGCAGATTTCACCACTGGTTAAACCAACATGCTGCAAGCCACCTGGCATCTCCTGCAGATGAGATCAGCTTTTGAATCAGAAGTAGTCACTGTATTCACATTCACATTTGTGAATTCAAATATTGACAAAGTCACAAGTATTTGCTGATGCAGCAACTAGAGTCCCTCCTCACTCCCTGTCCCCAAACCCCAGCCAGAGACCAAGAACCACAAAAAGCCAGGTCAGGTTTCTGAGGCTATTGTGTGCAAGATGGGAGCCTAGACTCCCCTGGCTGATACCCACTGTTGGGCATACACTTAGACTAACTCAACCTCTCCAACTGAGCACCTGCATGCCTGCAATCTGAGCCCTGTCTGTGGTCTCCATTGAAGTGCACATGTCTAGGGGAAATTTTTGCAGCTGTGGAAGAGCACACTAATAGCCAGGACCCCTGCAACTGCCAGTGAGCCCTTAGTTGGCCCAATCCTTGCTGCCTACCCCAGCCCCTACACACTGTATGTGTGCCTGAACCCAGCCTCTGCCCCAACAGAAGACTGCAACTGGCCCCTGGAGCTGAATCTGTGCCTACCACCAACTCTGGCCACCACCAACACCTGTACTGATCCCTGGTCGCTGGGCCTTGAGTTACTACTAATGGCCCCTATTGCCCTTGCTACCACTATGGAAGCCCAGCAGTGTTCACTGAAGTTCATATAGTTGTCAGTGCTGTAGACTCCAGTGCCTAAGCTGAGCCTTCCCAGACCCAACTGTATATCTTTTTTTTTAAGTTGGAGTATAATTCCTTTCCAAAACAACAAAACCGATTCCAAATCAGGAATGGAGTACATCAGGCTGTATATCATCACCCTGCTTATTTAATTTATATGCAGAGTACATCATGAGAACTGCTGGGCTGGAGGAAGCACAAGCTGGAATCAAGATTGCAGGAGAAATATAAATAACATCGGATATGCAAATGACCCCACCCTATGGTAGAAAGTAAAGAAGAACTTAAGAGCCTCTTGATGACAGTGAAAGAGGAGAGTTAAAAAGTTGGCTTAAAGCTCAACATTCAGAAAACTAAGATCATGGCATCTGGTCCCATCACTTCATGGGAAATAGGTGGGGAAACAGTGGCAGACTTTATTTTTCTGGGCTCCAAAATCACTGCAGATGGTGACTGGAGCCATGAAACAAAAAGAAGCTTACTCCTTGGAAGGAAAGTTATGACCAACCTAGACAGCTGATTCAAAAGCAGAGACATTACTTTGCCAACAAAGGTCGTCTAGTCAAGGCTATGGTTTTTCCAGTGGTCATGTATGGATATGAGAGTTGGACTATAAAGAAAGCTGAGTGCCAAAGAATTGATGTTTTTGAATTGTGGTGTTGGAGAAGACTCTTGAGAGTCCCTTGGACTGCAAGGAGATCCAATCAGTCCATCCTAAAGGAGATCAGTCCTGAATGTTCATTGGAAGGACTGATGTTGAAGCTGAAACTCTAATACTTTGACCACCTGATGGGAAGAGCTGACTCATTGGAAAAGTCCCTGATGCTGGGAAAGATTGAAGGCAGGAGGAAAAGGGGATGACAGAGGATGATTGGATGGCATCACCAACTCAATGGAGATGAGTTTGAGTAAACTCTGGGAGTTGGTGATGGACAGGAAGGCCTGGCGTGCTGCAGTCTATGGGGTCACAAAGAGTCAGACACAACTGAGCAACTGAAGTTAACTGAACTGTGGATGTGTCTGGGAGTGAAAGTAAAGTCCGATGCTGTAAAGAACAATACTGCATAGGAACCTGGAATGTTTGGCCCATGAATCAAGGTAAATTGGATGTGATCGAGCAGGAGGTGGCAAGAGTGAATATCAACATCATAGGAATCAGTGAACTAAAATGGACAGAAATGGGCAAATTTGATTCAGATGATCATTTGGAGACATGGTCAACATTTATACTCAGTTGAAGGCTGGAGGAGAAGGGGACAGCAGAGGATGAGATGGTTGGATGTCATCACCGACTTGATGGACATGAGTTTGAGCAAGCTCCAGGAGTTGGTGATGGACAGGGAAGCCTCGCATGCTACAGTCCATGGGATCATAGAGTCAGACACTACTGAACGACTGAACTAAACTGATCTTAAACTGACACATTAATTCATTCTAGATGCATAATATCCCAATGAAGTAAGTACTGTAGCAAGGCATTACATTTAACAGATGAAAACATAGAGTTCCAGAGACTAACTGACATGCTCTAGTCACATGGCTAATAAGCACTAGAGCTGGGCTTTGAATTGATGGACGGCTCCAGAGCCTGATTTCTTAACTATTAAACAACCAGATGCCACCTCTAAATCAGATAGGTCTGAGAATTCCCTGCCTGTCCAGTGGTTAGGACTCCATACTCTTACTGCCAAGGGCCCAGGTTTGATCCCTGGTTGGAGGATTAAAATTTCACAAGCCACGTGACCAGTAAGTAAATAAATAAATAAATAAATAAGATAGCTCTATGTGAACTGGTGTGAAACCACCTCCAATTATCCTGGTAACTCGAAAACCAGGGCACAGATCAAGAGGCATAATAAGTAACATTTATGATCAAAGATGCCTAATTTAGTTTGATAGTTATTTCCCCTAAATTTTATGAAATGTGTTTGTTGGCATCCAATTTGCTCTTGTCCACTTGGAAAGCTTTCTGACTCAAAATCTTTACAGATGGTTAGATCATTCACAGGCATGCAGGCACTCATCCTTTCTCTCTCTCTCTCTCTTTCTCTCTCTTTCAGAATTTTCAAGGTTTTGGATCTCAGCATCAAGCTTTGTGATCCTTGTGCCTTGAGATTTTTTTTTCTTTCACTGTACTAACAGCTTGGTGGACACTTTCTATCTAGATGTCAGTATGTGGAAGTCTTTTCTCTAGAGTGATTTAGTTTCTCTATGGAAAAAAATCCTACAATATTCTCTTATGTAGTTGCAGGATTACTGGGAGGAGAATGGAGGAAGGGGCTAAGGACCTCAGAATTCAATACATACACCATGGCCCAAGGTCCCTATTTTCATCCCTGTACCTCATTCTGCCTTCACTCTGCCAACTGTCCCAGATCCTAAGTATCTTTATTCCCCTTCCACACAATTTTTCCAGTTAATCTAGCCCCCACTTAAGTCATTCAGACCTTGCCCACCTCCATTTAAGTTCTCAAACAGAGCATCTCTTTCCTCATTACTGAAATTTCCCACACCATTGTCTGCTTTCTTCCAAGTAAAGTAAGTTAAGTGTTTGTATCAGTCAAAACTGCTCTCTTAATTAGGGCCAACTAGGAAATCCTCTTCAGAGAAGGCAATGGCACCCCACTCCAGTACTCTTGCCTGGAAAATCCCATGGATGGAGGAGCCTGGTGGGCTGCAGTCCATGAGATTGCTAAGGGTTGGACACGACTGATTGACTGCACTGTCACTTTTCAGTTTCATGCATTGGAGAAAGAAATGGCAACCCACTCCAGTTTTCTTGCCTGGAGAATCCCAGGGATCAGGGAGCCTGGTGGGAGGCCATCTATCTTAATGAGGGCCAACTAGGAAATCCTCTTCAGAGAAGGCAATGGCACCCCACTCCAGTACTCTTGCCTGGAAAATCCCATGGATGGAGGAGCCTGGTGGGCTGCAGTCCATGAGATTGCTAAGGGTTGGACACGACTGATTGACTGCACTGTCACTTTTCAGTTTCATGCATTGGAGAAAGAAATGGCAACCCACTCCAGTTTTCTTGCCTGGAGAATCCCAGGGATCAGGGAGCCTGGTGGGAGGCCATCTGTGGGGTTGCACAGAGTCAGACACTACGGAAGCGACTTAGCAGGAGCAGCAGCAGAAAATCCTCTTAATCAATCCAGAGACCACTCAGGTGGAAAGTTCCCACCTTCTTGATTAAATCTTATTTATTCCTTCTTATTAAAATAGTTCTCCTCCATTGGCTTCTTTGGGCCTGTCCAACTAATTCTGGCTCCTTCATCATCAAACTTCATCATCAAACATGAAAGTGAAAGAGGAGAGTGAAAAGTTGGCTTAAAGCTCAACATTCAGAAAACTAAGATCATGGCATCTGGTCCCATCACTTCATGGCAAATAGATGGGGAAACAGTGGCTGATTTTATTTTTCTGGGCTCCAAAATCACTGCAGATGGTGATTGCAGCCATGAAATTAAAACACGCTTACTCCTTGGAAAGAAAGTTGTGACCAACCTAGACAGCATATTAAAAAGCAGAGACATTACTTGACAACAAAGATCCATCTAGTCAAGGCTATGGTTTTTCCAGTAGTAACGTACGGATATAAGAGTTGGACTATAAAGAACATTGAGTGCCGAAGAATAGATACTTTTGAACTGTGGTGTTGGAGAAGACTCTTGAGAGTCCCTTGGGCTGCGAAGAGATCCAACAAATCCATTCTAAAGAAGATCAGTCATGGGTGTTCATTGGAAGGACTGATGCTAAAGCGGAAACTCCAATACTTTGGCCACCTCATGTGAAGAGTTGACTCATTGGAAAAGACCTTGATGCTGGGAAAGATTGAGGGCAGGAGAAGAGGACAACAGAGAATGAGGTGGTTGGATGGCATCACCGACTCGATGGACATGGGTTTGGGTGGACTCTGGGTGTTGGTGATGGACAGGGAGGCCTGGTGTGCTGCAGTTCATGGGGTCACAAAGAGTCAGACATGACTGAGTGACTGGACTGAACTGAACATCATCACACTTCTCTGCACCTCCATGGCTGTAGTGGTTGTCTGGACCCTCAAAATGCTCCGTCTAGAAATGGAGACCTCCAGCATCCTTTGAGCTCCATCCTAACAATATTCCAAACCATTTTTGAGAACTCCTCCATAATTTCTGTCAAATATCATCTGTACTCACATCTTCTTGTTCAAATTTCTATGTAATCATGTTGCTGTTTGGTAGAAACCAATGCAATACTGTAAAACAATTATCCTTCAATTAACAATAAGTAAATTTTAAAGTAATTAGCTTCCAATTAAAATAAATAAATTTTTGTTAAAAAATAAAAATAAATAAATTTTTTCAATGGGTAACTAAAAAAAAAGAATATATGTTGACCCTGCAATCAAAAAAAAAAAATTTCTACCTAATCAAATTAAAAAATTTTAACTCAGTATTCAGATTACTTTCTAAATGCCAACTTCAACTTCATACAACCCAAGCCCCAACTTTACCAAATCATTTAAAGCCCTTTGCTCCATCTACTCAGTCTCTTTGCCAATCCACTTGTCCAGAGTTCAAATAGTTTCACCCATCTGAAATTTCCTTTCCTGTCCTCCATGACCAATTTATATCACTTCTTTTAAGATTTCACTATGTTCAATCACCAATTATAGCTTCACTTTAGAGAATGAGCTGCTTCTTAAAAGTTATGATTCTTTCATCCAAGATGTAAGAATATGTATACTCTGCCTTTCTTCAGTTAGACCTCCACCACTTCCAAAACAGGGACTATGTCTTACAATTCAGTAACATTACAAAACTGAAAATCTCCCATGCTGCTTGGAGCAAGTCCATGCACACAGTAGCTGCTGAAAGTGCCTGTCACATAGTACCTGCCCAATCACCTAAATGCCTCCAGAAAGAATTAACTGATAAACTTTATACATCAGTTCACATTTTCCCTGTTCCATTTTAACCAGAAAGAGTCAAAGAAGTTCCAGTGATTGTTAGTGTCCATGAATTTTTCTATTCATTTCACTCTCTCCAAGACAAAACTATTTGAATCAGCAGTATTGCTAAATAACTTATTATGGCTTCCCTGGATATGGTAAGCTTAATCGAAGAAGTCTCACATATCTATTTTTTTTTAATAAACTTATTGAGCACATTTATACCTACACCAAGCACTGCACAAGGCTTTGGGACTATGAAAGTAGATATTGACAAGGTCTCTACCCTTGAGGCAAGACTTTTAGTGTGCATATAAGATAATTCTCTATACTGGATTTTTGGGGAGAAAAAAGACTAATTAAAAGCAGAATCATTTCTTACACTCATATGTCCTTTTGCTGTCTATAATTAATTCACTCCAATTGCTTCACTTTTTAAATCAGTTGTTACACAATCCTGAGATATTAGCTGTTAGGAATTATTACAGTGCAGAATTAGCAGATTAAAACAAGGGTTAAGAAAACTTGTGCAACTCTCTACAGAGCACATAGCTAAATTAATGTTCTTTCTATTTCTACAAGATGACTCAGGAAATGGAATCACATTTCAGAAATAGGAAACTTTCTAAGATGTCATGAATTCCAACTTCGATGAAGCAACCACGGACCACAGTAGATAAGTGATTTCTCTTGGATCATTTAATTACTAATTATGTAGAGTACAAAGCATGTCAGGTCAGCACAGGGTAAAACTGTGACATGTGTCTCTGATTCCAATATACCCAATCATATTAGCATTTCCCAACCCAGCTACATACTTGGAGGCTGCCAAGGTCCCAACTGGAGCATCCCAACCCAGTCTAAGTCAGTATCACTTCCCCCAAAGTTTCTCCTTCCCCAAGGTCCAAATGTCCTCTGTTTCAAGATGGAGCTTCCTGCTCTCTGGGGTAAGATCAGTTAAGTAGTTTGAAGATCAGGTATCTGCAGTGTTGTTTAGAAGGTAACCTCATGGAAATGGAAGCATTTCAACAAGGTTATTGGGCCACTACTGACTGGTCTAGGCAGTCCTTTGAAAGTCCAAGAATACTTTATGGAGCCTTGAAGTGAAAGTGAAAGTCGCTCAGTCCTGTCCAACTCTTTGCGACCCCATGGACTGCAGCCTACCAGGCTCCTCCATCCATGGGATTTTCCAGGCAAGAGTACTGGAGTGGGGTGCCATTGCCTTCTCCAGAGGATCTTTCTCACCCAGGGATCGAACCCAGGTCTCTAGCATTGTAGGCAGACACTTTACCATCTGAGACACCAGGGAAGACCCAATAAATGGAGTATAACTTTTAAAAACTGCAAGCCACTATATTGTACACTTGTAACTTGTCTAATATTGTACATCAACTGTACTTCAATTTTTTAAAGACTTTTTTGGAAAAGTGCACCTGTAAAGTATCACTATAATAATACGCTAAAAACTGATTTTTACTATCTCTTCCTTCATTTAGATTGAAAAATGAACTCAAAAAAGAGGAGGGACAATTTGTAATGCAAGATAACAATCAGAGCAACTATGTGAGTCAAGTCCAGATCCTTGCCTGAGCAAGACCCATATGGGTTATTAGAGTTGGTCTTGGGGGCTGAAACATTACTACTAAAGTTTTAACCCATTATCTAGTATGAATTAAGATAAGCAGTCCTGATACTAGAACCAAATTATAGACCATGAAGAAAGTGAAACCAATGATTCTTAAATATATACTCTTATACCCTGGTATTTATTAGCGAGTAATCAAATAAATTTATGGTATTAATTTTCATTAAAAAAAAAAAAAACCACTTGATTAGGTTTGTCCTGACTGGTACCTAGACAACGAAATCCATTGAAAGGTACTATTCCTTGTTTAGTCAGTAAGTCTGTCCAATTTTTGCAACTCCATGGACTGTAGCCCTCCAGGCTTCTCTGTCCAGCGGATTTCCCAGGCAAAGATACTGGAATGGGTTGCCATTTCCTCCTCCAGGGAATCTCCCTGACCCAGGGACTGAACCCTGTGCCTCTTGCTTGGCAGGTGAATTCTTTGCCACCAAGCCACCTGGAAAGCCCCTAAAGACACTATAATTTGGCACAAAATCACCATAGGCATAGACACAGAGGAAAACATGCAAACGTGTGTCTGGTCATACAAGTACAATCTTAACATAAAAGATGGTAAGTGCATCTTGTGTATATGCTTGTTTTATGCTTATTAGGATATGATAATGTCATTCCAACAATTGCCACAAAAAGTAGTCACAGGTAGCTAAGAATTATTCTGTAAGAATACAGAACTGTATTCTGTAACTGTTGTGAAAACACATTCAGCTCACTTACTAGTGTCCAGAGAACTAAATAAGGCACTGGGTCTAACTCACCAGCCGCCCACGCCAGATAAGACTATCATTTGCATCTGCCATCCAGCTATAGCACGTGGTCCCTTGAGGTGGCCCTGGGCACTGCAGCACTCCACTGTGCCCGCCATCTTCAGAAAAGCTGCAAAGAAATAAACCAGAACTGGTTAGAACTAATAAGGACTAAGATGGTGGAAGATTTGCCTTCTAGTAGACCCTGAGCCTTACTGTGCACTCATTGTAGTACATTAGCATATGTTAAGTGACATACCCACCAGCGCTATGATGATGGACAATCGCCATGCCAACAGCTGGAAAGCTCAGACAAGGACCGAAAAGGAATATTGCCTCAGTTCCCATCCAAACCATACCTCTGTTCTCAGATTAGTCATGAATATTCCTCCTGCTACTTCCAGTTCCCCTGTTTAACCTCAACTCTCCTATATAAAAGGTGTCTCTTCCGAAATTTGGTTGAAAAGTTGATTTGTGAACCAGGTTCCTACTCCATCCTTGGCCATTGAATAAAGCTTGTGTCCTTCCAGTCTTAGCATCAGTTTCGTTATTGGCTGTGCAAATATTATGGAAAAAAGAACTTCCCTGGCCAAGACAAGGGGTGTTGGTGGGTGCTAGGACACTGGCGCGGGTCCAACCAATTCGGTAACAGATCAGAGTTTCAAATTCACCGTAAGAAGTTTTCTCTGTGCTGAAAGAGGTTTACCTAAAAGAGGTACCACTGACATAAGACCTCTGCAGCTGCTCAGAACTCACTTCCTGTGAAGCCTGCCCTGGGACTTTTCTGTCACAGGTCCCAGGCCCAAGGAACCAGGGCCCGCTTATCCCATCCTGGTAGACTGGGCCTGATTAAGAACTGAGTGCACGATCAAGCATGTTTTATGGAGCATCTGGAAGGTGTCACCAACACCTGTTACCAACAGAAACAGAAGATGTCCCCATAAGAAATACAGCTCCATTATTTCAAGATGCATGACTGTAATAGCAATAATTTGCTTGATAGCCTAGAACTCTCCACAGCCATCATTCATGTCCATAAAAAGGAAGGGAACAAACAGGTACCACTGTTATTGAGCCCAAGTTCCTTCTGCTGGTTGCACAACAGGCTAATAAATCAGGAAACCAGTTGTTGGGACAAGCAATAATAACTTTAATCAGAAAGCTAGGAGACCAAGATGGCAGACTAGCATCTCAAAAAACCATCTTCCTTCAGTCCAAATTCAGGCTCCTTCTGTATACAAGTGGGGGGAGGGGCCCACTTTGGCACCATCCAGTGGCTAAGCCAGGCCACTTAGGGTAGCTGTGCTGTGCTAAGTCGATTTCAGTTGGTCTGACTTTTTTGCCACCCCATGGATCCTAACCCACCAGATTCTTCTGTCCATGGTATTCTCCATGCAACTGGAGTGGGTTGCTGTCCCCTCCTCCAAGGGATCTTGCTGACCCAGGGATTCAATGCAGTCTAGGCGGGAACTTTACCACTAGCACCACCTGGGAAGTTAGTTGACAGTTGTTCACTAACTGTTGCTTGTTTGGGGGAGGGGCCCACGGTTGGGCCAGCCAATGGATGCCCCGGCCCCTCCAGCTATGTCAGCCGCCAGCCCTTCGTGGAACCAGGCATGCAAGCGGCCGAGACCATGGTGGCCACGTAGAGGTGCTTGACTAGTCCATCAAGCATGATCACCGTCTGAGGAAGTGAGTGCTGTGGGCTCAGCCCACCTCTGACCCCACCAGACAGTCTGTGACGTTCGGGGTGGCCCCAAGCTGGCGCCCGCCACCCCCCCCCCCAAGAGTGGAACTCCTGCCTGCTGGCTTGTGCAGGGGGTGGGCAGCAGGAGCTGGCCAGTCTGGTGAGATAGCAGCAGCTAGGTAGAGGGAGGTACCGAGACAGAGTGGCCCCTGACTCAACAGAACACATAGGTGGGCCCCAGGAAGGGAAGGGCACATCAGGCCTCAGGTTGATTTGGGAGGCCACCACTGTACCACCAATGAGAGAATATGAACTGATCAACTTAATACATGGTGTTTTGAGAGACAATGACAAAATATAATGACAGATACATTAACTATACCCAGTTCACAAATCATGAAGTAGGCATGATTTGGTGATAACTTTCCTCCTTATATGCAAATGTGACCCATTATAATGTGACGGAACACTTTCAGTAACTCGAAATAATTCAATTCCAAAACACTGCTCAGATATTTTCATAAAGACTTGCAGCAGTTTGTTACAGTAGGGTGAAAAAGAGAAACCAAGAAAAATAAAAGGAGGAGAAATGGGATATATTATAGTCTCCAAGCACTATTAAAATCTCTTATTGGGCAAAGGCTTGATCCAGGAAACATTTTAGAAGATTGGACAGGGACTGCCCTGGTGGTCCAATCATTAGAACTCTTTGCTTCTACTTCAGGGGGCCCAGGATTCTATCATCATTGGTCAGTTCAGTTCTGTCACTCAGTCGTGTCCGACTCTTTGCGACCCCATGAACCGCAGCACACCAGGCCTCCCTGTCCATCACCAACTCCCGGAGTCCACCCAAACCCATGTCTATTGTGTCAGTGATACCATCCAACCATCTCATCCTCTGTCGTCCCCTTCTTCTCCTGCCTTCAATCTTTCCCAACATCAGGGTCTTTTCAAATGAGTCAGCTCTCCGCATCAGATAGTCAAAGTATTGGAGTTTCAGCTTCAACATCAGTCCTTCCAAATGAACACCCAGGACTGATCTCCTTTAGGATGGACTGGTTGGATCTCTTGCAGTCCAGGGGACTCTCAAGAGGCTTCTCTATACCACAGTTCAAAAGCATCAGTTCTTCGGAGCTCAGCTTTCTTTGGATTCTTTTACTTTAGCTATCAGTATGTAAGAGCCCACACTGTGGTCTTTCCTCCCACTTCAAGGCTATGCTTACCTGTGTTTCAGCAATGACTGACCTTCACCCCAGGCCTTGAACAAGAATCTCTAATCCTAGAGAGGGCTTGTCACCTTTTCCCCCAAACTCCAGGCAGGAATGAAGTGGATAACTTGGTTTTTTAATTCCTGTTTCCCCTGTAGCATCTTCTTAAAAAAAAAAAAAAATTTATATACTTATTTATTTGGCTGCACCAGGTCATAGTTGCAGCATGTGGGATCTAGTTCCCTGACCAAGGATCAAACACAGCCCCCTGCATTGGGAACATGGAGTCTTAGCCACTGGACCACCAGAGAAGTACCCTATGCTTAACTTTTAATTGGTAGTTGACCAGCTGGACTGTAAAGAAAGCTGAGTGCTGAAGAATTGATGCTTTTGAATTGTGATGTTGGAGAAGACTCTTGAGAGTCCCTTGGATAGCAAGGCGATCCAACCAGTTAATCCTAAAGGAGATCAATCCTAGTGTTCATTGGAAGGACTGATGTTGAAGCTGAAACTCCAATACTTTGGCCACCTGATGTGGAAAGCTGACTCACTGGAAAAGACCCTGATGCTGGGAAAGATTGAGGGCAGGAGGAGAAGGGGACGACAGAGGATGAGATGGTTGGATGGCACCACTGACACAATAGACATGGGTTTGGGTGGACTCTGGGAGTTGGTGATGGACAGGGAGGCCTGGTGTGCTGCGGTTCATGGGGTCGCAAAGAGTCGGACACGACTGAGTGAACTGAACTGAACTGACCATTTCACTATTTCTCGTCTTTTTTCAAAAGAATCAATAAAGACTAACAACAAGAATACAGTTTCACTGTTCTTACAATTACAAAGTTGCCCATGTTTTTCCAATGCCTTGTGCATTCCTTTCCACAAATAAGCCAAACTCAGTCTCCACTGGTGAATATTTTAATAATTGCCCTTCTCTATTGCATCAGGCTGTGTGTCTGCTTTCATCACTGGATTTGATTTCCTGTCCCAACCTTTTGTCTGATTAGTCGTCATCAATCCAGACCACCCCCCTCCCGCCCCCGAGGCTGTAGTTTACCCATTCATCTCCCCTCCCCTGTGCCCCCACTTGCTCTGGTCATAGCCATGCTGTGGTCCACAGCGTATGTCTCCTTAGTCGGGTTTGTGCTTTGTCTTCATGTCTCATTAAATGGTGTTTTTCCCCCATAGCGGTAAGTTGAATTGGTGTATCACAATGCAGTTACAGGAGAAGGCAATGGCAACCCACTCTAGTACTCTTGCCTGGAAAATCCCATGGACAGAGGAGCCTGGTAGGCTGCAGTCCATGGGGTCGCACAGAGTCGGAAACGACTGAAGTGACTTGGCAACATTGCATCAGGGCACCTGCACTGTATACCAGCAGTGACAGGGCACTCATTTCCGGACGGGCAGCAGGTGAGCCAGCTCTAAATCCTACCTTAGCATCTGCTTTCATGGACCACTCCCAATACATTGTCATGGGTTAGTATATAGGTTTATTAGGAGAATTTTTAGGATCCTCACCATGGGTAGGAGACAAAGTCAGGCCAAGCAGAAAGACAGATGAGCTGCAATGCAGCTTAACAAAGGTGTGGGGAACTCTGAAGCTATCACAGCCTTTCAGAGTCACTTAAAGTTGGGGTCTTGGCACTTTACACCTCAATATTGATCAATCATTGTCTGTGTTACTCAGGAAAAGGGAATGACATTGGGTAATGAAGAAGAGGGCTAATAGCTGATGTCTGTCAGTTGGCAGTACATCCAAAAGGTGGGCAAATAAGCCCTTTGGTCCTGCGTGAAGACAGACTGGGACAGCATCACCCAGTACCTATTGCAACAGTCTACAGCACCCACAAGGCCTGGCCCCTGGGTTCCTCTTCAAAAGTATCTCCAATGACACTCCCTTTTTTCACTTCCTCTGGGCATAGTGGCTTCTTTCTTGAGCCTGGAACACACCAGCCTCAGAGCCTTTGCATGTCCTGCTCCCTCTGCCTTGAACGCTCCTTCCCCACATGGCCCTGTGGCTCCCAGCCTCAGATGTCCCTCCTCAAAGAGGGTACCTGACCCTCAGCTTAAAACAGTCCACCCATCCATATCACTTTTCCCCTTGCTCTGCTCTGCCTTTCTCCATGTTGTTTCTCACTCTCTCACCATGAATTGTACTTGTTTCTTTATTGTCTATCTCCCCCTGCAAAGCAAGCCCCATGAGGGCCAGGCTGTGACCTATCTTATCCGTTGTTATGGGTCCTGCCCTGGATCAGTGCCAGGCACAGGGTCAGGACTCAGCAGAAGTTAGGGAAGTGGATCAAGTCCCTCTCTCCTCCTCCCTGCACCCTCTGGATGCTCCTATGAGGTTAGAGGCGCCCCCAGGGCTGCGCCAGGGAAATGGGCAACCTGACTTCCTGGGCCCAGATCACCTCCTGCCTCTGAGTCTCAGCTGCTTTATCAGAAGCCACACTCACTGAGGAAGAAGGACAGGGTGCCCAGTGGAGCCAAAGAGGAAGTACCAGGTTGTGGTACAGTTATCAATAAAAATGGATAGTTTGGATGTAAACAAGTTGTAATTTGTGAGAACTAAAGGCAGCACAGCAGGCTTCCCTGTCCTTCACCAACTCCTATAGCTTGCTCAAACTCATGTCCATTGAGTTGGTGATGCCATACAACCATCTCATCTTCTGTCATCCTTTTCTCCTCCTGCTTTCAATCTTTCCCAGCATCAGAGTCTTTTCCAGTGAGTCAGTTCTTCACATCAGGTGGCCAAATTATTAGAGTTTCAACTTTAGCATCAGTCTTTCCAGTGAATATTCAGGGTTGATTTCCTTAGGACTGACTGGGTTTGATCTCCTTGCAGTCCAAGGGACTCCAACCTTCAAATAACACACCAGCCAGATTCATGTATGATAGATAGAGTTCACACTTGCAAGTACTTACATGGGAAAGTTATACTAAAGGAGATGTCACCCTAAACTGGCCAAGATAGAGTTCTTTTGACTTTTTTTTTTTTTGGCATATACAGCTAGAGAAAGCCAGTTATAAAATCAGATAGACTGCATGAAATGTTTAGTTTGATTATATTTAGCTTCTAAAAGAGGAAATGATAATGTAATTTCTTTGCAGGACATCAACAAAAACCTGCTTGAAAACATATCAAAATTTCAAAAGGCCACTGATGCAGGCCAGGCCCCTCTTTCTGTTCCTCCCAGTTCCTCTAAGGGTCCACAGTATCCTCTCCTCCTTGCTATCCACTTGTCCATGAACTTTCTTTTTATAACACTGAAACTGATTCCCTTCAGAAGGCAACAATATTTCTAAAGCACTGATTAAAATGTCTGTGATTCAGAACTAGAATAAAAAATTTCACAATTCATATGGAAACACAAAAAGACCCTAAATAGTCAAAGTAGTCTTGAGAAAGAAGAATGGAGCTGGAGGAATCAACCTTCCTGACTTCAAATTATACTACAAACCTATAGTCATCAAGACAGTATGGTACTGGCACAAAAACAGAAATATAGACCAATGAAACAAGATAGAAAGCCCAGAAATAAACCCATGCACCTATGGGTACCTTATTTTTGACAAAGGAGGCAAGAATATACAATGGGGCAAAGACAGCCT
>SJXQ01011259.1:73682-89031 GCA_006408695.1 Aepyceros melampus
TTTTCTAAGAATTTGTCCATTCCTTCCAAGTTGTCCATTTTATTGGCATATAATTGCTGATAGTAGTCTCTTATGATCCTTTGGATTTCTGTATTGTCTGTTGTGATCTCCATTTTCGTTTCTAATTTTATTGACCTGATTTTTCTCCCTTTGTTTCTTGATGAGCCTGGCTAATTGTTTGTCAATTTTATTTATCCTTTCAAAGAACCAGCTTCTGGCTTTGTTGATTTTTGCTATGGTCTCTTTTGCTTCTTTTGCATTTATTTCTGCCCTAATTTTTAAGATTTCTTTCCTTCTACTAGCTCTGGGGTTCTCCATTTCTTCCTTTTCTAGTTGCTTTAGGTGTAGAGTTAAGTTATTTATTTGGCTTTTTTCTTGTTTCTTGAGGTATGCCTGTATTGCTATGAACTTTCCTCTTAGCACTGCTTTTATAGTGTAGTTTGTCAATTTTATTTATCCTTTCAAAGAACCAGCTTTTGGCTTTGTTGATTTTTGCTATGGTCTCTTTTGTTTCTTTTGCATTTATTTCTGCCCTAATTTTTAAGATTTCTTTCCTTCTACTAACCCTGGGGTTCTTTATTTCTTCCTTTTCTAGTTGTTAGGTGTAGCATTAGGTTATTTATTTGACTTTTTTCTTGTTTCTTGAGGTATGCCTGTATTGCTATGAACTTTCCCCTTAGCACTGCTTTTAGAGTATCCCACAGGTTTTGGGTTGTTTTCATTTTCATTTGTTTCTATGCATATTTTGATTTCTTCTGTGATTTGTTGGTTTTTCAGCAGCATGTTGTTTAGCCTCCATATGTTGCCATTTTTACTAGTTTTTCTCCTGTAACTGAGATCTAATCTTATTGCATTGTGGTCAGAAAAGATGCCTGGAATGATTTCCACTTTTTTGAATTTACCAAGGCTAGATTTATGGCTCAGGATGTGATCTATCCTGGAGAGGGTTCCGTGTGCGCTTGAGAAAGAGGTGAAATTCATTGTTTTGGGGTGAAATGCCCTATAGATATCAATTAGGTCTAATTGGTCTATTGGATCATTTAAAGTTTGTGTTTCCTTGTTAATCTTCTGTTTAGTTGATCTATCCATAGGTGTGAGTGGGGTATTACAGTCTCCCACTATTATTGTGTTATTGTTCATTTCCCCTTTCATACTTGTTAGCATTCGTCTTACATATTGTGGTGCTCCTATGTTGGGTGCATATATAATTGTTATAGTTATATCTTCTTCTTGGATTGATCCTTTAATCATTATGTAGTGGCCTTCTTTGTCTCTTTTCACAGCCTTTGTTTTAAAGTCTATTTTATCGGATATGAGTATTGCCACTCCTGCTTTCTTTTCGTCTCTATTTGCATGGAATATCTGTTTCCATCCCTTCACTTTTAGTCTGTATGTGTCCCTTGTTTTGAGGTGGGTCTCTTGTAGGCAGCATATATAGGGGTTTTGTTTTTGTATCCATTCAGCCAGTCTTTGCCTTTTAGTTGGGGCATTCAGCCCATTTACATTTAAGGTATTATTAGTAAGTATGATCCTGCTGCCATTTACTTTATTGTTTTAGGTTCGAGTTTATACTCCCTTTTTGTGTTTCCGGTCTAAAGAAGATCCCTTAGCATTTGTTGGAGAGCTGGTTTGGTGGTGCTGTATTCTCTCAGCTTTTCTCTGCCTGTAAAGCTTTTGATTTCTCCTTCATATTTGAATGAGATCCTTTCTGGGTACAGTAATCTGGGCTGTAGGTTATTTTCTTTCATCACTCTAAGTATGTCTTGCCATTCCCTCCTGGCCTGAAGAGTTTCTATTGAAAGATCTGCAGTTATTCTTATGGGATTCCCCTTGTGTGTTATTTGTTGTTTTTCCCTTGCTGCTTTTAATATTTGTTCTTTGTGTTTGATCTTTGTTAATTTGATTAATATGTGTCTTGGGGTGTTTATGATTTCTCCTTCATATTTGAATGAGATCCTTTCTGGGTACAGTAATCTGGGCTGTAGGTTATTTTCTTTCATCACTTTAAGTATGTCCTGCCATTCCCTCCTGGCCTGAAGAGTTTCTATTGAAAGATCAGCTGTTATCCTTATGGGAATCCCCTTGTGTGTTACTTGTTGTTTTTTCCTTGTTTTTAATATTTGTTCTTTGTGTGTGATCTTTGTTAATTTGATTAATATGTGTCTTGGGGTGTTTCACCTTGGGTTTATCCTGTCTGGGACTCTCTGGGTTTCTTGGACTTGTTTGATTATTTCCTTCCCCATATTAGGGAAGTTTTCAACTATCATCTCTTCAAGTATTTTCCCATGGTCTTTCTTTTTGCCTTCTTCTTCTGGGACTCCTATGATTTGGATGCTGGGGCATTTAACATTGTCCTGGAGGTCTCTGAGATTGTCCTCATTTCTTTTAATTTGTTTTTCTTTTTTTCTTTCTGATTCATTTATTTCTACCATTCTATCTTCTATTTCACTAATCCTATCTTCTGCCTCTGATATTCTACTATTTGTAGCCTCCAGAGTGTTTCTGATCTCATTTATTGCATTATTCATTATCTTCAAGTATTTTCCCATGGTCTTTCTTTTTGCCTTCTTCTTCTGGGACTCCTATGATTTGGATGCTGGGGCATTTAACATTGTCCTGGAGGTCTCTGAGATTGTCCTCATTTCTTTTAATTTGTTTTTCTTTTTTTCCTCTCTGATTCATTTATTTCTACCATTCTATCTTCTATTTCACTACTATGTGTTGCCTCTAGAGTGTTTTTTTATCTCATTTATTGCATTATTCATTATATATTGACTCTTTTTTATTTCTTCTAAGTCCTTGTTAAACCTTTCTTGCATCTTCTCAATCCTTGTCTCCAGGCCATTTATCTGTGATTCCACTTTTATTTCAAGATTTTGGATCATTTTCACTATCATTATTCGGAATTCTGTATCAGGTAGATTCCCTATCTCTTCCTCTTTTGTTTGGTTTGGTGGGCATTTATCCTGTTCCTTTACCTCCTGAGTATTCCTCTGTCTCTTCATCTTGCTTATATTGCTGTGTTTGTGGTGGCCTTTCTGTATTCTGGCAGTTTGTGGAGTTCTCTTTATTGTGGAGTTTCCTCACTGTGGGTGGGGTTGTACGGGTGGGTTGTCAAGGTTTCCTGGTTAGGGAAGCCTATGTCGCTGTTCTGGAGGGTGGAGCTGGATTTCTTCTCTCTGGAGTGCAACGAAGTGTCCAGTAATGAGTTATGAGATGTCAGCGGTTTTGGAGTAACTTTGGGAAGCCTGTATATTGAAGCTCAGGACTGTGTTCCTGTGTTGCTGGGGAATTTGTATGGTATGTCTTGCTCTGGAACTTGTTGGCCCTTGGGTGGTGCTTGGTTT
The DNA here is from genome assembly GCA_006408695.1 of Aepyceros melampus. Classification (NCBI taxonomy): domain Eukaryota; kingdom Metazoa; phylum Chordata; class Mammalia; order Artiodactyla; family Bovidae; genus Aepyceros; species Aepyceros melampus. The sequence goes on from SJXQ01011259.1 coordinate 77,030, forward strand.
CAGTGTAGGTATGGAGGCATTTGATGAGCTCCTGTCAATTAATGTTCCCTGGAGTCAAGAGTTCTCTGGTGTTCTCAGGATTTGGACTTAAGCCTCCTGCTTCTGGTTTTCAGTCTTATTTTTACAGTAGACCCAAGACTTCTCCATCTATACAGCATAGTTGATAAAACATCTGAGTTAAAGATGAAAAGTTTCTCCATAGTGAGGGACACCCAGAGAGGTTCACAGAGTTACAGGAGAAGAGAAGAGGGAGGAGGGAGTTAGAGATGACCCAAATGAGATGAGGTGGAATCAAAAGAGGAAAGAGCAAGCTAGCCAGTAATCACTTCCTTATGTGCGCTCCACAGTCTGGACTGCTCAGAGATGTTCACAGAGTTATACAGAGAAGAGAAGAGGGAGGACGGAGACAGAAGTGGCCAGGAAGATAAAGGGGGGAATCAAAAGGAGAGACAGATCCAGCCAGTAAGCAGTTCCCTAAGTGTTCTCCACCATCTGGAACACACAAAGAGATTCAAAAAGTTGGGTAGAGAAGAGGGAGGGAGGAGATAGAGGTGACCTGGTGGAGAAAAAGAAGAGTCCAAAGGGGGAGAGAGCAGTCAAGTCAGTAATCTCACTCCCAAGTAAAAATGGGTACTGAAGATTGGGTTCCTAAAGGTGCAAAATTGATAACAAATACTAAAAAGCAAAGATTAAAAATCTGGAGTAGAGGTTGGATTTTCAAAACTACAATATTAAAGAAAAAAGAAAAATAAAGTCACAAAAATTATAAAGTATATATATATATGAAGTTTACTTTAAAAAATAGGGTCTTTTTTTTTTGCAAAGTAATAGTAGGTTATAAAAATAAAACCTAAAGGAGTAATAGAGGACTTAAAAAAATTTTTTAAATGATAGTTAAAATAGAAAACATATATCTAGGACTTTCTCTGGTATTGTGGGCAGTGTGGGGTCAGTTCATTTTCGGATAGTTCCTTGGTCCGGCTTATATTTCTCAAGATCTATACGCCCCTTCCTATGTAGTCGGTACTAACTACAGGATTTTAATCTATTGCACCTGTCAATTCCAAGGCAGTTCCCTCTGTTTTAGCTTCTTCTGTTTGCTGGTCTCTTCAGTGTCTAATTTCTGCCCTGACACAAGGGGGGGTGGTGGTGGACACTTTGTTAAGCTCACTTATTCAGTCACGCTATGGGGAGGGAGGGACGCTGCAAACAAATAACACTAGCGTGTGCTCGCAGTGTCTCAGCCACACTGGGCCTCCCCTGCTCACAGCGCTGAGCCCTCCATGCCCACACTGCTCAGATTCTATGTTGCTCCACCAGGAACTGTCCGAGGCCAGCCCTGGGCTGCATGCACCTCCCAGGTCTAAGCCACTCAAGTTCAGGCACTCGGGTAGTCCTCAGAGGCGCAGACTCGGTTACGTCTGCGTTTTGTGCCCTTCCCAGGTCCGAGCAGCTCAGGTGTTTGGAGAGCGCAGTTGCTGTGACTTACTGCCTCCCCCATCCCTGCCGCTCGAGTTTCTGGGTGTACAACCAGCGCACCTTCTCAGGTGGATGTTGACTGTCCAGAACCCCAAGTTGTCTTATTTGGCAAAGAAGCCTGCTTGCAGTTTGGTAGAATGTCTCTCTGGGGCTGTGATTGCCCCCTTCCAGCTCTGGCTGCCTGTCACTGGAGGGGGATGGTCTGTAGCGGGCTAGCTCTGTTCAGTCCTTTGTTCTGTGAGCGGGCCTGGCAGTGTCTTAGGTTAGGGCTTTTCGCATGGTAGCTATCCCACAGTCTCCTTTGCTAGGCCAAATTAGTTACTCTGGGGCTGTGATTGCCTGTTCTGGCTCTGGCTGCCTGTCACCAGAGGGGGATGTTCTGCAGCTGGCTAGTTCTGTTCAGTCCTTTGCTTGGGGCGTGGGCCTGGCGGTGTCTTAGGGCTTTTCCTGTGGTAGTTACCTCACAGTCTGGTTTGCTAGTCCAAATTAGTTTGCTCAGAGTGCCCTTGGGGCATTCAGGCCAGATCCTTACTCTAAGCAATGCACCCGTCGCCTCCCTGCCCAGCCCCCGCTTGCTAGTGGCGGGTGCAGGCATCTGTGCTGCTTCTCCGCTGGGGGAGTTACCTTTGGCACGTAATCTGTGGGGTTTAATTATTTATTTATTTTTCCTCCCGGTTATGTTGCCCTCTGTGGTTCCAAGGCTCACCACAGACTTGTGGTTCCAAGGCTCGCCACAGTTGAGAGTGTTTCCTGGTGTTTGGAAACCTCTCTTTTTTAAGACTCCCTTCCCAGGATGGAGCCCCGTCCCTATCTCTTTTGTCTCTTTTTTTGTCTTTTATATTTTTTCCTACCTCCTTGCAAAGACACTGGGCTGCTTTTCTGGGTGCCTGATGTCCTCAGCCGGCATTCAGAAGTTGTTTTGTGGAATTTACTCAGCGTTTAAATATTCTTTTGATGAATTTGTGGAGGAGAAAGTGGTCTCCCCATCCTATTCCTCTGCCATCTTAGGACCACCCCCTTTTCACTTTTGGTGTTCACCTTTAGAACATCTTTGGTGTTCTGCTTCTACTTAACACTGATCTTTATGAGTAAACCTCCTCCCATAATTGTGATGTGTTATGCACATATGAAGCTAATGAAACTAACAAATATATTAAAAAGGCATTATTTCACCATGATTTTTAAGGCAGATTAAGTCCTTAACTTAACAAGAGTTTGATTTTAATTGTTTTTAAATGGCTATTTTAGTATCAAAACATTTTTCCATGAAAACAAATGGTGGTCATGGTTTCAGAGCAAAACCAAAAAAGCTCACTGACTTGAATCCACCAGGAATATTCACATTTTTCCCCGTTAACTCTGTTTAAGTGAGCCACAAGAAGCCTCCAACTCTCAGGGCCAAACGTCAATTCCTGTACTCGGATCTTCCTATCGCTCTGCACAATCCCTGTTCTGTCCTTTCTCAAGCATCCACATTCTTAAAGAACATCTATGGAATCCTCTGGAATTCAGGACCCATCCTCAGCAAAACCCCCTATACCTTGAAACTCTCCTCTAAATGTATCCTCTAATCTCTCCTCCCCCTTTTCACCTTAACATCTGAACAGAGCCTAGCATTCACCAGGAACACCACTCCCACTGTAACCTAGTCTAGTGGTAGCTATTCTCCCTGGACCCCTCATACTACTAGGCCTGGAGGTAGGGTATAAATCATCTTTAATAGTTGTTTTCAGACTATTCTCCATCCATGCTCCCTAAAGCCCACCCAGCTTTAAATTTTCTATCACTCACTATCCTTCACTACTCTTGTGATCTAGTTTCATTCTGCTGTGGTCCAAGAAAATATTTTGCATGATTTCAATGTTATAAACGTATTGAGACTTGTTCTGTTGTCTAATATAAGGTCTATCCTGGAGAATGTTCCATGTGTACCAGAGAAGAATGTGTAATCTACTGTTATCCAATGGTCTGTTCTATATATGTCTGTTAAGTCTAACTGGTTTACAGTGTTGCTCAAGTCCTCTGTTTTCTCTCTGATAATTTTTCTATCCACTAATGAGAGTGAGGTATGGAAATATCCAATAGTTACTGTAGAACTGTCTACTTCTCCCTTCAATCCTGCTAATGTTTTCTTCACATATTTTGAGGCTCTCTTTGGTGCATATACAGTTATCAACTGCTTTATGTTCTTGATAGGCTGACCCTTTTATCAATATATAATGTCTTTTGATATCTATTATAAACAAATTTGACTTAAAAGTCTATACACCAACCCCATCTCTCCTGGATACTGTTTGCATTGGTTATCTATTTACATACTTTGGCTTCCAACATATTTGTATCTTTGGATCTTAAAGGAAGTCTCTTATAGATAACACATAGTTGAATCATGCTTTTTTTCCCTTTCATTTTATTACAATAAATTTTAACACTATAGAAAAGTCATGTGATCTTGGTGGGTCTGGACCTTGATTTTTTATACATTCTGCCAAATGCTGCTTTTTATTTACAAAGTTTAACCCATTTACATTTAAATAATTAGTAATGAGGAAGGACTTCTGCCATTTTCCTGTCTTATTTTACTGTTTCTCATTCCTCCATCACTTTTTTAGTGATTTTTAAAATTCCCTGTTCCTTTCCTCTTCTATTTATTTTTTAAGTATTTTTAGTGGTTACCTTGAGTGTTAACAATTAACATTCTAAACTTATAATAACATATTTTTAATTAATCAACTTAGCTTCAATATTATAAAACTCTGCATCTATAAATCTCTATCCTTCCCCCTTTTATATTGTTACACATTGTGTGTCAACTAGATTTATAATTATTGTTTTATTCTTTTGTCTTTTAAATCATATCAGAAAAAAGGAGAAACTACAAACCAAAAAATACAATAACACTGACTTTTATATTTATCTATGTAGTTACACTTAATAATGTTCTTTATTTTTTCATACAGCTTACAGTTACTGTCTAGTGTCCTTTCATTTCAATCCAAAGGACTCACTTTAGCATTTCTTATAGGGCAGGTCTGCTAGCGATGAACTTCCCCAGCTTTTATTTTGGCATATCATAATCTCTCATTTTTGAAGGACAGTGTTGTTGGATATGGAATTCTTGGTTTCATTCTTTCAGTACTTTATATCTGTCTCTTATACACATCTTATGCATGTCAAAACGTTTTGAAGTATACACTTCAAATAAATATGCGTGGTTTATTGCATGTCAACTATACTTCAAAAAAGCTGATAGACACCCCACACATACAAACATACACAAACACACACACACAGTCTTTTATTCACCATTACACTAACATACAGGAGATTTTTACTGCCCTAAAAATCTCCTGTGTACTATACATTCATCTTTTCCTTCCCTCACCCATCTCAAGCCTCTGGCAATCACTGATCTTTTTGCTATCTCTATAGTTTTACCTTTTTCCAGAATGTGATATGGTTGGAATCATATAGTATGTAACCTTTCATACTGGTTTCTTTTACTTAGTAATAGACACTTAAGTTTCCTTCATATCTTCTCATGATTTGATAATTCCTTTCTTTTTATCCATTGCACGGATCCACTCACCTACTGAAAAACATAGTGATCCCTTCAGTTTTAGCAGTCATCAAAAAAATTACTCTAAACATTCATGGGAATTTTTTTTTTTTTTTTTTTACACATAGCTTTCAATTCACTTGGGGAAATACCTAGAAGCACAATTGCTGGATCATATGGTAAAACTGTGTTTAGCTTTGAGAAAAATAAAAATAAAAACCTGGCCAAACTGTCTTCCAAAGTAGCTGTATTATTTTGCACTCTCACTAGCAATGAATGACAGTTCTCTGTTGCTCCTTACCATTGCCANAGCATTACTAGTTTGATTAACTGATTTGTTTTTATTTTAAATAACTGCTTCTAATATTGATAATTATACTTCTATTTTATTTTAAACAAAGGTGCATTTCTTTCCTCTCAAATAGAAAATACAGATGCTCACTAAGGAAAGCTTGAACAAACTTAAAAAGTTAAAATACATAACAGCTAAATTTCTAAAGCATTTAAAAAAGGACAAGTAGAATGGTATCAGATTAAAAAAACATGATATTCAAAATATAATAGAGAAGGACTGATTAGGTTAGAGCTGTGGATCTCAAAAGTGTGGTCCTGAGACCAGCAATATCAGCATCACCTAGGAACTGGCAGAGGATGAGAAGGTTAGATAGCATTACTGACTCAACAGCTATGAATTTGAGCAAACTCTGGGAGCTAGTGAAGGACAGGAGTCTGGCGGGCTGCCGTCCATGGGGTCACTAAGAGTTGGACACAACTTAGCAACTGAACATCAGGAACTTGTTAGTGATGCAAATTCTCAGGTACCACTCCAGACTTACTTAAGCAAAAGCTCTGGAGGATGGGGACCAGCAATAGTTGTTTTAACAAGCCCTCCAGGGAATTCTGATAGAGTTAAAGTTTGAAGTTTGGTAAATAATTATTTTCAAGGAAATTAATTTCTAATTTTCAAATTAAAAAAATTTTTAATGGAAAATGGGTACATTGTTGGTCATACTCAGCCTGCTTGTATTTACTTTTAAAACTTTGATGAATATTCTTAGAAACACAGGTCTGTGGTAGTCTGATACATGCCTCTGCTTATTCATGCTCTTGTACAGGTGTCTCCTCTTGAATCCAGGCTGCACCCATGACCTGCCTTAACCCAGAGAATATGGCAGAAAAGTCCTGGTTCCAAATCTAAGACTTAAGAAGGCCTGGCAGTGGCCTCTTTTGTGTCTTACAGCCCTGAGCTGCCATGTCTCCTGTAACTTCCTGATGTCTGTCTCTCAGAGATAACCCCTAGGCTGAATTGCCTATTCTTTCCCTTCCCCTTTGATTTTATACCTAAACTATATTTGGTTTTATTAACAGCCAACTGAACTGGCACATGGAGATACAGTTCATTTATTTTCACTACTGTATGATAATGCTGTTGTATCAGTATACCATAATTTATTTATGCTCTCTCTTATCAAGGAGTATTTGGGCTATTTCAATTTTTGCTGTTATAAGCAATGTTGCTACGAGCATTCTTACACAAGCCTCCAGGTACACGTATGCTAAACTTCCTATACATAAGAATGAAAGGGCTAGGTACAAAATGTGGGTGTTCAACCTTACAAGACTGCACAAAATTGCTTTCCAAAGTGGCTGAACTAATTTCACAACCATAGGAAGAAAAATAGAGATCCTCTTGACCTATGTGTTCTCCAAAGTGGGGTATTTTTAGATTTCTTACATTCTGCCAACTGAATGGCTGTGACACAGAATCTCACGGTCTTGAATTGCATTTCCCTGACTACAAGTGAGGTTGACATGTCTTCATATGTTTATTAGTCTTTCTGATTCATTTTCTATAACATTATTTTTACATACCTTCTCCCATCTTCATATCCAGGAACATAATATATTTCCCTTCAGCTATGTCTTTAATACTCTTCAGTAAAGTTTTATTATGTTCCCTCTACAGGTCTTGCTCGTCTTTAATAAGAAATATATTCTTGTAAATAGTGTTTCTTTTAAAGGCTGTGTTTTCTACTTGCTTGTTTGTGGTGGAGAGTAATGCAGCTGATTTCTGTTTATTGAAATCATATCCAACTATCTTGTTGAACTCTCAAAACTCTATTATTTCTAGTAATTTATTGCAAGTTCTTTTACCTATTCTCTGTAGACAATCACATCATCTATAAAAATGACTTTTCCTCTGTATCAATCTTTATATTTTCCTTTAATTTCTTTCTCTTATCTTTTGGTACTGAGCAACACCTCTAAAACAATGATGGTCAGAAGTGGCAAAGGTAGCTACCTTGCCTTGCATCCTTGAGTTTAAAGAGTGCTTTTAACATGCCCCCAGTTGAGATAATGTTTGTTTCAAATATTTTTGTTGACATTCTTACCAAGTTGAGGAAATTTCCTATTACTAGTTTACTAAGTTTTTATTGTGAAGGAAAAATGGATTCTATTAAATTTTCTGTATCTATTGCTCCCATGATTTATTTCCCTTAATCTGTTCAAGTTATTAATGACATTTTAAAATCTGCTACTATTAAACTAGCCTTACATTCATGAGATAAACCTAACTTGGTCATGGTATATTATCTTTTTCATATATTGTCAGATGCAGTGTGCTAATATTTTGTTTAGGATTTTTACGTATGTATCACAAGTGAAATAAGCCTGCCATTTTCCTTTCTCTTATCTTTCCTTGTCTGGTTTGGGTATCAAAGTAATCTTATTAGAATGAACTGTGCCTACGTCTTCTGTTTTAAATCTTTGAAAGAATTTGATCATTTCTGAAAAGTCTGTTCTTCAAAGTTTGGGTCTGGTGGGGTTTTTGAATGAAGATATTTAATTCATTTTAATTTGTAATGACTTACTTTAATAGTTATAGGACTACTCAGTGTTTCTATCTCCAAGTCAGTGCTTTGGTACATAACATGTTTCTAGGGATTTATTCATCTGTTTTCAAATGTACTGGCATTAAAAAGTTGTCTAGAAATTCTTATCTTAAAGCTTTTTAGTCTTTCCAAAACTCTAATTACATAATTACACACAACATGATATGCCTGAACAGAACAAAAGAAAGAGGCATCGTTAGTATTGTTTAAAAACTAGCCTACCCTCTTTCAAAGCTGTAAGCTATCTAAGAAGTTGTTTATGAAGGGCAGCTTGTTCTGGGTACTTGTCTTTGCATTTTTAAAAACCCAGGTGAGCAACAGTGCTATGGTACATTCTAATTTTGTGTCCATGTTCTGAATTTCAATCCGTTCTGATACAGTAATTAAAGCGTTTTATACTTTGGAGAGAAGATTCTATTGTTACATCTAAAGTTAAGTTTTAAAAAACCCTGATTTCTTCCTCCACTGACATTTACAAACTCATAATAGTTTAGTTTTTTACATGGAAAGATAAATTTAGTAGAAATTGAGACTTTCACGATAGATATGTTTTAAAGAGCATCTTCAGTCCAAAATACCATTGAATTATTTTCTCTGACAATTCCATGCTGCACATGGAACACTATTTTTCTGGGAGACAGAATTCCAGACTGCTGTGTCACAGTGTCACGCAGGGTACCCTGGGGGATACAGTGGTTCTGGATGCTCAATTTCTTCTGGCTGCTTGGGGCGTAAGGGGCAGCTGACTTCTAGACTAGTGCTTTTCGAGCTTTAATATCAACTCACATCACCTGGGGATTTTGTTAAAAATGCAGATTCTGATTTCAGAGGTCTGGGGTAGCCTCCAAAAGCCTGCATTTCTAAGAAGTTCCAGGCAATGCTGCTGCTGCTGCTGCTGCTCCTTGAGGAGCATTCTTCTAGATGGCCCGAGATGATGAGATCTCCAAGCCAGACTGCTTCAGGGCTGTCAGACTGTATCCCTTTGCAAATGCAATACACGTACAACAGTCAAGCATAAAGTAAAGGTTCTGTGAACGGGTGCTGCTAACGTGTACTACTTTTAGCTTGTCATCAAAACAAATCCTTCCTTCATTTTGTTTCGTTTTGATCATTTTCTTATTAGGCATGTTCAGGAACACTTGCTTCTTTCAAGAACACCGTCTAAATTTCCACTAATTGCTCATTTTCACATATAAGTTCTAAAGAGAGTGATGCTATGTTTTAAGCTTTCCATCATATATGAATAAAGGGTTTTTCCTACAAAATATGTCTTCAAGAAAATGTATCTTCTGTTCTCCCCACATCCCAGCCTCATTACAAGTGTAGTGTGTATTAGCTGCTGCCACATCCCTGGAATGAGGCACCCGAGGGCAATCAATTCATTCTCCACTCTGCCCCGAAAAATCCTCAGGTGGGTAGAAAGATACTTACTGAGAAAGAGAAGGCACTGGTCCCTTATCACCCAGAGAACATCAGTCTCTGGTGTAAAGAAGTTCAAGCTCATTAAACTCACAGATCCCCTGTCAACCCCTTAGGGTCCAGAAGCTGGAATGTGTCGACTTGAAAGTAGGTGCTCTGTTTGCACGGGAGCCTGACTCAAGAAACAGGTATGTTGCTCAAGTTGGCTATGAATCAAAAGTTGTTGGTTTAATAACTGTTAAAACATTTTTTATGGAAGCATCATTTGAAATACACTGGAGAAGATTGCTAGTTAAAGGGATTTTTGTATGAATTTTTCTGTAAAATAAATACTAATTTTGGTCATATCTGGATTTTCAGATACTGGATTTACATAAAGTAGGGTACCAGTTTAAGTAAATTTGAAGAAGGGAGTTGGGTAAACAGAACTTCTTATCTGGTTCTAGAATTAAAAGTAAGCCTATGTTTATCAGAAGAATGACTGACTTCTTAGCTTTTCAGGTGTAAGAAGTTCTTGGCAAGTTTTGCTTACAATCTTACTCCATGGTCAGTAAGATACCTTCCTTCATTTTGTGAGTATCAATGCTGAGCCATTTCAATGAGTCACACATCTCTAGTAAATTTGCCTATCCGCCACTACTTTATATCATCCAGTACACACATATTAATTACACATGTATTAACTACATGGGCCTATTAACCAAACTTTCCCCATTACTCATTCAAAGGTACTGTCCAAAATTAGTTTCGTGAGAGACTCATATGCCGATAAACTGCACATTTCTGAAATTTGGTTGTAGGAAAAATCCACCTTCTGATGAGAGAAAGAGAGCAGGGTGTTATTCATCTTATTAACCACACAATTACGGGCACAAGAAGAATGTCTTTTCTGAAGACAAGTTACCAGTTCAAAATACACTCAGCCTGACTTACTTGCCCTGTGTTTAATCATTTCCTAGCTGGGACTCTGTCCACTTTGGGGGGAAGTAAAGGGGAGACCCTTCCCTGTGGCCAGTGCACACACACCCCCACAACAGAAACGCTTTCCATTTCTGCAGTCACTCTCCCCATTTTCAGCATTCACTTTAAACCTTCTTGATCTTCCTTCAGAACTTAACCTCAGCCTCACCCTCACTAACCACCACGTCTCCATCTTTTCTAACTCCCAGTAGCCTCTGCACACCTAGTTTACATGTATATCCTGTTTCCAGTTTCTTCACTTTCTCTTTCTATCTCAATTTACTCTCCCATGTCACTCCCCTAAATGCCAGAAAAGTTTTTCTTATTTATCCCTCAAGCCATACCTATTCCACTCAGCATCCTTTCTCAAAATTGACTATTTTATTATAAGAAAGCATTTTCAAAAGTATCAGTTGTCCCTACTCAAAGATATGAGAAAGACAAACAATATTAAATAGCTTTAATTATTCACCTACTGGCAAAAGATGGAAAAATATTTTTAAACACTGCACTGATAACTTTGTTGTGGGCACATTGTAATCATTTTCTGGAAAACTATAAGCAATTATATAATAAGTACTATTCTTATCTTCTTTTGCCCTTTAAAACAGTAATTTTACACCCCCCCCAAAGTGCTAAGATTATTTTTATCAGTATATTAAATACTAAAACCTTTAAATACTGAACACTAAAAAATTGGTTTTGAAAACAGCTCAAGTAGAAAGAATAGAAAACTGGTTAAATTGATTATGATACAGCAACAAGACTGCAGAGTCAGTAAAATAAAAGTAAGTGAATCATGTGAAGAAATAGAAATATGCAAATAAAATGCCATTAGTTCAAAAAATCAGAAACAAAATTTTATGCATATACAAGTTGCAACTATGTAAAATGTATCCCATGACTGAATTAAAAAGTCAGTTTGGCATAACAAAATGAAGCTTCATATTTACTTTTTTCTTCTATATAATAATGATGGGCTAGAACTAAACTTCTAATTATCTAGGCTTATTTACAACTGACATTTTTGCTCATGATACCCATCTAAATACACCCCTGTTGGGACTCCATCTATCCATTTATTTACACTGGGCTTGTTGAGAGACCTTAAAAGGGTTATGACATTGCCCTGACTTCCAATGGGAGTTCCATTGCAGCCCAGAGCTTGTAAGAAGGCCCATCAATCAAATGAAACTTCTTCACCTACTAAGACCAAAATCATTTCAACAAATATAAAAAGGGTACGAGAAAAGGCTCCTGTTCTTTGGGACACGTATGCTTTCTCTGGTTGGTGGCACAAGGCATGAAAATAATAAATGAAACGGAAGCAAAGCTTCCCTAAAGGGTGGGATATTATACACAAGCCTGATTTACTGGGAAAAAAATGGGCTTTGGGTCTCAGTCATGGGGTTCAGTGCCAGCCCTGTGACCTCCCAGCAAAGGTTAAGTAAGTTATTTAACCTTTTGTGCTTCTACAAACCCATGTGTAAAATGCGACCATCCCAGCTGCCTCACAGTTCTTGCTGGGGTGATCTGGTAAGATCCTGCATTGGAAACTCTGGAAGATCTCGATCATTCCCCTCTGAGGTCCACAAAGGGGCTCACTTAGGGTTCACATAGGGTTGAAGTTGGAGAAGGCAATGGCACCCCACTCCAGTACTCTTGCCTGGAAAATCCCATGGACGGAGGAG
>SJXQ01011259.1:89600-189246 GCA_006408695.1 Aepyceros melampus
GAAGAGTTGACTCATTGTTAAAGACTCTGCTGCTGGGAGGGATTGGGGGCAGGAGGAGAAGGGGACGACAGAGGATGAGATGGATGGATGGCATCACTGACTCGATGGACATGAGTTTGAGTAAACTCTGGGAGTTGGTGATGGACAAGGAAGCCTGGCGAGCTGCAATTCATGGGGTCGCAAAGAGTCGGACACGACTGAGTGACTGAACTAACGGAACTGGTGGCTCAGGTGGTAAAAAAAAATCTGCCTGCAATTAGGGAGACCTGGGTTTGATCCCTGGGTTAGAAAGATCCCCTGGCGGAGGGCATGACAACCCACTCCAGTATTCTTGCCTGGAGAATCCCCAAGGACAGAAAAGCCTGGCAGGCTATAGTCCATGGGGTTGCAAAGAGTCAGTCATGACTAAGCAACTAAGCATCACTGATTCAATGGACATGAGTTTGAGCAAGCTTCGGGAGATGGTGAAGGACAGGGAAGCCTGGCATGCTGCAATCCATGGGGTCACAAAGAGTTAGACACGACTGAGTTAACAAAAACAAAAAAAAAAAGCAAAACATAGATAATAAAAAGCAATTGTTCTCCATTCTGCAAAATAATTTTTAATGAAATACTTGAGTCCAGTAGAAGGACACTCAACCCTAGCTTGTTGCAATGGTTCCCAAATTCATCAGCATGTTACAGCCACGTGGGCGGGGTCCTTTAAAAATCCCCACACTCAGGCCTTACTTTGGACCACTTGAATCAGAATCTCTGGGAGTGGGGTCCAGGCATCAGCAGTTTTAAAAACTTCCCAGGTGCAGAAAATTGGGGTACCATCAGTCTGTAATCTCTCTGCTTAATTAAGTATGGTCCATGGACCAGCAGCAATGGCTTGCCAGGAAAGTTGTTAGAAAGGAGAGTCTCAGGCCCACCCTAGACCTACTAGGTTAGAATCCCATTTTCACAAGAATGCCACATGAGCTATATTCACATTAAAGCATGAGACACTGGGTTCCATAGCAGATTAAGCTGCTCCATCAATCAACATTCCTCAAGCTTCATTCTGCCTCAGAAATGCAGAAGCATGTGCAGAGAAGCAAGAATGAAGATCTGAAATCATGCTTTCTAAACAAAAGCTAAGGCTGGATCAATAAGAAGGCAAACATAAGCCCCCAGGAAATTTTTACAGATTTTTCAGGTACAAAATTGTTCTGCTATAACAAAAATAAACAAAAAATAACTAGTATTTAAATGAAGCATAAAAAAAGGAAGGAAGTTAATTCTTTGGTTTGAACACTAGGTTTCAGCAAAGCTTCTGAAAAACACCTCCTGACTCTCTCTTTTTTTCTAAAATAAATGATACACAAGTCCTTCTCCTTTTTTAAAATTCGTTTTCCCTCTACTTTATTCTCTCTGAATTCTCTTTGGATGCTGTTTGGCTTGTTAATGTATTTCACTCAGTTAACACATGTAATTAGTGTATGAATAAAACCTACCTTGAGCTTTTTGGGTGGCTTGAAATTGAAGAATGTTTTCAGGTGATTCTGAGAAGCATTAAGTTCTAGAAGATAAGGCATACAGCTCACACAAGACAAATCTGGGAGGAGGGACAGTAGAAATGAATACAGAATAAGGTAAGCCAATAAAGTAAAAACTGGACAAAGTCATTAAAAACAGCAAACATTATATCAGGACATTTTAAAATTATGCTAGTTGCCAGCACATCTTATTCCAGATGAGTTAAATGAACAAAAATACGAATATGCAAAACACCACCTCCCCCCAACACACACACAGCATGGAAAGCCCATCATGAGCCTACAGGGTAACCGTCTTCTCCAGGGCCCTCACCCCCACAATGGAACTATTCTTTCCCAGGGTCCCCTCAGCTCTCCTGTTCCCATCTTCCAGCACCTTCAAGAAAGAAATGGCCAAGGTTTCCTGAGTTCCAGCTCACTCTCCCTGGGCTGCTAACAGTCAATGCTTCAAAAATGCCAGGCTTGGAGGAACTAAAGCTTTACATAATCCTCTCGATAATTAGCCCCTGAATAACTGCATTAGGTCTTTTCCAAAAGACGGCAAATGCCACAATTAGCTCTTTGTTATAAATTACATTTTGTTTCAGATGGACTCAATCTTAATCTCATTAATTATTTGAAGTGATTTAAATTATGGCTATTATTTTACTTTGACTCTGGGCTGGTTCAAAACCATGTCTGAGTTTTGCATTTTATCCCCAGCCAATATTCTGTACCTAGAATACTAAGTAAAAGACGATTGTGCTAATGACATGACACATACAACGTAAGAAACAGTGAAGCTTTGTGCTGCTTCTCTCTGCCACTTGACAGGAGACGGACTTTGGGGCAGCAGCAGAATCAGGGAGAGACCCGGGGAGAGTCACATCCTAAGGACTTACAGCACCATCTCTACCACTAATGGGCATCTCCACCCATCTTTTCACTCTAGATCACACCATCAGCCGTCACAACTCTTCAGAGGGCGGCCTCTGGAGGAGAACACAGCCTCCACACCCCTGAAGCCCAGCAAAGCGCTTCTCCTTTCACCAGGTAACAGTCACCCCCAGGCCAGGAAAGGGAGCACAGCCGAACCTGGGGCTGGGCCATGAAGAATGTGGAGGTGGTGAGGTGAGGGTCCTCCCCACCCATCCTCTCGACATTTTTGCTTCTCAGGGTGGCAGAAGCCATGAGATTCCTACCGATTTCTACTTCATTTCTCTGGTCTAAACCTCAGCCTTCTTTAGCCTGTCTTTTTCATGAAATTACAAAACATTAAGACATCAACACTTTGGTGGGAATTCATGAGCAAATCCAAGAAGGCTGCCTGTAAGAGGAAAGCTAAGGGGAAACGCAATGGCTTCACAATTTTGCCTATTTGCTACAGTTTTGCCTGTGTGCGCCAGACAAGATCAGCTCCATCTGTCAGCGATTATCTCCATTGACCCTTTTCATTTCCATAGGCCCCCAGGTCCCCTTGAAGTTGATCTTTCCATGGGCAGGTAAGTGCTGTACCGTGGAGCACTATCTTAAAGCAGAAGCAGCAGCTACCACTTGGATCGTGAGTACATTTCACATCTGGTATACGCCCAGTGCTTTTGAATTACTCTGATAGAAAAAATTCACCGTCTGGGTTGCTGGACTCCAACTCTCTCTACTCGGTGTAGTGACCGCGGTGTCCACCAGATGGCAGGAGCTCCTCATGTCTGCATCCGTGGTTCCCAAAGGGTGGTCCTATCTCTGATTTCAGGGGAAGTAACTAGAAATGCAAATTTTCAAGTTCCACCTCAGATCTACAGAATCAGAAAGTCTGAGGGTGGGGCACAGGCATCTCTATTTTAACAGACCCCCTCCAGGTAATACTGATGCAAGTTGAAATCTGGTCCTTAGGCCATCAAAAAAGCTGTTCTCTTGAAAAGAAAAATATATACTATGACTTACACATTGCTTTTGAATTGATGCTTTCAAACTGTGGTGTTGGAGAAGACTCTTGAGAGTCCCTCGGACAGCAAGGAGATCAAACCAGTCCATCCTAAAGGAAATCAACTCTAAATATTCATTGGAAGGATTGATGCTAAAGCTGAAGCTCCAATACTTTGGCTACCTGATGAGAAGAGCCAACTCATTGGAAAAGACCCTGATGCTGGGAAAGATTGAAGGCAGGAGGAGAAGGGGATGACAGAGGATGAGATGGTTGGACGGCATCACTGGCTTAATGGAGATGAGTTTGAGTAAGCTCCAGGGGATGGTGAAGGACAGGGAAGCCTGATGTGCGGTAGTGCATGGGGTCACAGAATTGGACACGACTGAGTGACTGAACAGAACTGAGTGACTGTTGAGAACAACACAGGCTTCCCTGGTGGCTCAGATGGTTAAGAAACTGCCTGCAGTGCAGGAGACCTGGGTTTGATCACTGGGTTGGGAAGATCCCCTGGAGAAGGGAGTGGCTACCCGCTCCAGAATTCTTGTCTGAAGAATTCCATGGACAGAGGAGCCTGCCAGGCTACAGTCCATGGGGTCGCAAAGAGTTGGACACGACTAATACGTTTCACTTTCACTCATTTCACTCACAGTAGGTTCTTGGACACTTGATGAGTTAATAGAAGATGACATGTAAGATTGAAAGAGACTGATCTGGAGAGGAAAGCTTCATTTGCTCCCAAGGACTCTTGCTCAAGGGGTAAAGGTCTGAAGCCACATTTCTTTCCCTTTAATCGAGCACTAAAAGCTCTTGGAGTCTCTGCAACCCCTTATCTAGTAAGTGAAAACAATCTTGGAGGTGGGAAGAGCCTGCTAGTAATACTAAAAAGTCTTTCTGATGATATGATATCTGGGAATTGCCTTAAATAGCCGTGGGGAGGGAAGCAGGGGAGGACGGGTGAGGCAAGAGGGGCCACAGGTTGATAATTGTTGAACCTGAATATTCATTGCAAAGCTTTCTACTTGTGCACGTTTGTAATTTTCATTAAAAAAAAAGTTTTATGAAACTAGAAAAAAAATCATAAAAAGTGTTTCAAAACAGTAGCACTTTAGAATTAAAATATGCTGGAATGTGTCTTAGCCATTGAAAGGAGTGAATTTTAATTACTGCAGTCAAATGGGAGGAAGAAATCAGAAAATGAATCAGAGAAGACCATATCAGCAACCCTTAATGGTCTTAAAAATTAAGAGCTAAAGAAGTGAATGGAAAGGTTATCAGTGAAGAAAAAAGGTCAGAAATTTCAAATAAGATCAGAAAATTATTACAGAAGCAAGGATCAAGCTTTGAAGAAAATGTGACTAATTTCGTGAAATGTGAGCAAGGTATCACAACAGATACCTTATAAGGAACCATAAATGGCAGGGTTAGACCTGTAAGAACCCACTAACTACATAGAGAGAGCAAAGAGAGGGGGGAAAAAATATTTCTGAATCCCTGGTGCTCAAATAAGAACAGAGGCAGCTAGCCAGGATTAAGACGTAGACGCAAATGCAAATTAAAGAAAAGCATCCATTAAAGGGAAAAGAAAAGGACTAATTCCTCTCCACTGAATAAACTAATAGAGGGAAAGAAATGGGAACCATCAAATATTCAGGAAGCACTAAAGAAGTAACGATCCATCTCTGGAAAGGAAAGAGCAAACGTCCCATCTGATACTCTTCAATATCGTTGAGTGTGTCTCAACCATCGCATAATACAGCATGTTTGCTACCTCTGCATTTTTCTTTTCTCGTGTGTCAGAGGTGCTTTTTTTTCTTCTTCTTCTTCTTCTCATGGAAAATAGAGGATTAATAGATCCATTAATATGGATCAGCATAAACTGATCCATAATAGCATTTATATCAAGTTTGGTAGTATTAAAGTATATTGCACTCTGCAAAGCTTAAATTATGTAATAATTCAGTGATCCATCAATTTACTAGAATGACAATGACCTACCTTCAATTTTATTTACTGAAAGATCCAACTTCTGTAGGTGAACGTATCCACAGAGGATGCTAACGTCAGTTAAATCAAGATCCTGAGAAAATAAAAGGCAAATGACTTTAATGTGGCTTTAGCAGATGAGTACTCAGGCTTCTCAAGATATCTGGAAATAAAAGTTGACGGAGAAATCCAGAATTTCCTTTGAAAGTATTGTAGGAGTGAGAGGATAAAACCTGAAGCCTATTACTAATAGGATCTCAAAAGAGACTACAAACGCCATCAAAAATGCATTCCTCTGAAGGAAATAATAGCTTGGAAAATTAGGGTTGTTAGCAAGAACAAATACAACATGAAAAGGCAAATTAAAGCAGTGTCCATGAAGACCTTTAGAGCAGAGTTTTATATTTTATAAAAACATGCACACATATAAAAGCAATAAAGCCAAAGCCTTTATCTTGTAGAAGAAAAGAAAAAGCAAATGCCTAGAATTCAAACAAAATGTTAGACAAGTTCACACCTAATCAAGTGATCATTAATAACAATACTTCCTACACTTTTTCTCAGGCTTGGATTTCAAAGCTCTCTCACAATAATCTCATCTGATCAAACAAACCTGTGAGATCTGTAGGGCACATTATCCCCAATGGAGTGAGGAGGCATGTGGGGTACAGAGAAGTACACAAACAGCTTAAAATCACTTAGCCAGTCAGTGATAGAAAAGCAACTCCAAATTTCCAGAATCCACGTCTCAGATGCTCTCCAGGAAATCTTGCGTCTACTAAACTTCCTCAGGGGTTGGAGGGGATTTGGTCACTTGGAACAAAGGTTCATGCCACTGGTCTATGCTGTGATGCCAGAGTCAGACAAAGCCAATTGGTAAAGTGTCATTATAAGCAAGTTCTCAAATATAAGAATGATAAGAATGTTTAAGGAAGGCCACTAGAACAGTAATAATTACTAAAAAACCTACTATGTACAAGGCAGTAAGCTTGGCATGATGAGAAACACATATAATGATGGACTAGAGCTATATTTAGCCCTTATAAACTTACGACTTTGGGGAGGAGAGAAACTGTGCACACAAGTAATAAAAGAAAGTTTAAAAATTACATCCAACATAAGTAAGATATAAGGGGGGGAAATCACTAACCTGGCCAACCCTAAGAAAGTGTATTCAGTAAGAGGTTATTAGGGCAAAATAAATCAACATATAATATCTCAAATGTAAGGAGGTCAGTGACAAAGTAAGTTAAGCTTCAGTCCATCCAGCTGAAATAAGATTTAAAGAGTTGTGCTTTTTTGCAGATCAATTTAAGGTGAGGTATTGGGTATGTAAGTAGAATTTTGATTCGAAGGAACTTATGTGGGAATGTACTGGCTGCAAGAACTATCTTCCATTCCAAAGCCTAACACAGTGCAATACGCCCAAGGCGCTCCCTGTGTGTTACTGCCTGACTCACAGGGTCATCCCTAAAATGTTGTGACATGAAAAGAGTAAAAGATGAGAGCCTTCGCCTGCTGTTGTCAAAGGACATGCCGTGAAACCAGCATGGGTGAAAGGGGCTTTAACGTTTCATAGGTAGTTCGCTTGTTCGAATCTAAGACAAAACAGCCTTGCTATGAATTATATATGCTTGAGAGAAAGTAGGGTGCCACAGCAGAATTTCAGTGTGCTTTCTTCACCAGCATATCTGCACTTACTCTGCGGACCTCCAAGGAGGAGTTAATGCTTTACAATATGAGGAAGCAGAAAGAGATAAATGGCATTTCTGTGTCTATAAAGAAACGAAATGAGGACAAAAGCTGAAATCCTAAGTAATCTGCTCTACAGCTTCTCTTATGATAAATTTAGAGCCAAGATTCTGTGTTAGTATTGAAATCTTATAAATTGATGAATAACAATACATGTTTTCTTTCATAATAGATATCTTTTGGAAAGTGAGCTATAGCTCACAGCTACATATTTATGGAAGCGGGGGGCCAAGTCAATTCCAAAATACTTTGTTCCTCTGGATTCAGATATAAATTTTAGTCCTGCCACTGATCAGAGGAAAAAAAAAAATTCTTAAAAGAGTTTTTGATTGGTTTTACAGAAGCAAATTCAACCTCCTAGAAAGAAAGCATTGATTACTAAAAAATAGACTGCTTAAGATGAAAGAAACAGACTGTGAAGGAAATGAAAACAAAGGAACAGGGGGGAAGGCAGCTGATTACTGGACTGGCCGGGGCTCTTTGATGTCAAACATAAATAACTCATAGCCATTCTCTGTTAAATGCAAGACTCAGAGATTTGGGACCACCAAAATAACTGTGAGTTAGCAGAGAATATGGATATGGTCCAACCAGGATCAAGATGGAGCCACGCAATGGTGATCTTGTCATACTCACTGATAAAGTCAGGCTGAGGTAGACCTGCTCCGTCCCAGAGCCTGAGCGCCCCAGTTGGTAGAGCTTCTCAGCCACGACCTCCTCTCTTAGGACCCCATCAAATCCTCCCTGCAAAAACAAAACAGACAGGTGGACAAAGAAAGGACTTCCATTAGAAAATAAAAAAATCCGCTTCATCATATCCAGCACTTATTTAGTATATTACACATCTGGGAGCTGAGACTTCCAAAATTTACTGGCCCCCAAGAAAAGTGTGTTGAAGATCCATGCATATTACATACAATTTAAAAATGTATCTATCCAATCAATGTCTCACTGCTGATAGCATTGAGTGCAGTTCGGTGCTAAGAGCTCTCAGTGGGTCCACTCACTGATCCTCCTAACAATTCTGAGGGAGGTACTCTTAGCTCCATTTTACAAATAAAGAAACTAAGGCTCACATTCCAAGACTAGCCTGAAACACAGAGCCCAGAATACAAACCAGAATCTGCCTGACCTCAAGGCAGTTCTAACCACGAACTGCACTTGACCACTTGTCCACACCCCAAAGGAGGGTTGCACCACATTAAGGCAATGACTTCTCTACATGTGGCATTCTTGTTAGAGAAAATGGGTCCTCGGGTTCACTTTGCATTGGCTAATCTTGCTGGATTCATACCCTTTACAAAATTAAAAGGGTAATAATTTCAAGAAGGAGGCTGGTCCTTAGTCTACAGACATCATGAACCAGTGGTGGCCCAATACCCCCTCTCCCTATTCTTCCCAAGAGAAGAGATAATAGTGCTGTGTTTGAGCTGCCGGCAACTCTATAATGACAAACACATTAACACTAACATCAGCATTAGGACACAAAATAGAGTAATTTTTTAAGTCACAGCATTACAAGTAACTGATGTAACTGGTACATGGACTATGAAGGCAAAACACTCTTTCAGGTGTTTAGGGTCACTTTACATTAACTTGGGAATCAGGAGTGCTGTTCAGATTGCTTGTACTGAGGACATAAGTATGTAGGGTGGTGCTATTGTAGAAAGTTTTATTTCCTCCCAAATTTCCACTATCTTGTGGCTATTTTTCAGTAGCTCAGTTGTGTCTCACTCTTTGCAACCCCACGGACTGCAGGCTTCCTTGTCCTTCACCATCTCCCAGATGGACTTGCTTAAACTCATGTCCATCGAGTCGTTGATGCCATCCAACCACTATCTTAGAGAATCAAATACAGCTCACAGCTGGGCAGGCTTGAAGTCCAGATCTGCCATTTTCAATATATGACTTTGAGAGACAAAGTTTTCTCTGAGCCTCATATTTTTCATCTATAAATAGGGTATGTTATTACTTTCTCTTAATGTTTTGAAGATAATTAAAAGTAACTGTGAACATAAAGCTCTTAGCACAGTGCCTAGAACACAGCAAGTGTTCCCAATGAATGGGAGCTGTTAGTACGAATTGATGAATTCAGAAATTCCACATCTTAAGGTCTCATCATTGATACCAATCAATCCTTTCACAAAATGGGGGAAAGAGATCTACTTTTCACAACAGAGTTACTATTTTTTATAGATGGCCTGGGAAGGAATGGAGGTGAGACAGTGTCGCCTTACCTCTCAAACTTTCCACATAGCCCACTCCCTCCGGCTCCTGTAAACTAGATGCTACAGCAACCCTTCCTCACAGTAGGTCTGTTTTCCAACACAGCCACTGACACAGAGACTGGCCGCACGGTCAGCACTGTCCCAGACCCCCAGGGCAAGACTCTCCACGGCTCCCCCCTCACACCTCTTTAAGTTCCCTGCCATCTGTCAGTGCCGTGTCTCTCTATTCTGGTCTTTGATCATTTTCAGACCTTGACCGGCCCAATCTGTATGTTGGGTGGCTTCAGAATCCCTAAGGAAGGCCACTCACCATCCCAGCCGCTCCAAGCACACGCACATGCGCGCGCGCGCACACACGTTCCTTTACTTTCTCAACTCCAAACATTTACAAATTGATCCAGATAACTTCAGCCACTCACTCCCCTGTGAAAGGTTGTTGTTGAATCATGACGCAGGGATCCTTGGCCCCCGGAGAAGAATTCAATCCGGGGCCAGAGACAAGGCTTGATTGCTCAGAGCTTTTGTGTAATAAAGTTTTATTAAAGTATAAAGGAGATAGAGAAAGCTTCTGACATAGACATCAGAAGGGGGCAGAAAGAGTACCCCCCTGCTAGTCTTCAGCTGGATGTTATACAGTCACAAGCAGCCTGTTAATGAAAGAAAGGAATGTCTCAAAACTCAGAATGGCACCAGGCCCCTCACCCATAAGATATATTTTGGGATAATCTTGGCACCAAATAGTTTATCTTGGGCCATAAAATGATTAACTTGAATCCTGAAGAAGGGCAGACCACCATACAAATTGTTTCATTTACATAGATTAGAATCAAGATTACTGGGAGAAATATCAATAACCTCAGATATGCAGATGACACCACCCTTATGGCAGAAAGTGAAGAGGAACTAAAGAGCCCTTGTTGAAATTGAGAGAGGAGAGTGAAAAAGTTGGCTTAAAGCTCAACATTCAGAAAACGAAGATCATGGCATCTGGCCCCATCACTTCATGGGAAATAGATGGGGAAACAGTAGAAACAGTGTCAGAGTTTGTTTTTGGGGGCTCCAAAATCACTGCAGATGGTGACTGCAGCCATGAAATTAAAAGGCGCTTACTCCTTGGAAGAAAAGTTATGACCAACCTAGATAGTATATTCAAAAGCAGAGACATTACTTTGCTGACTAAGGTCCATCTAGTCAAGGCTATGGTTTTTCCTGTGGTCATGTATGGATGTGAGAGTTGGACTGTGAAGGAAGCTGAGCACAGAAGAATTGATGCTTTTGAACTGTGGTGTTGGAGAAGACTCTTGAGAGTCCCTTGGACTGCAAGGAGGTGCAACCAGTCCATCCTAAAGGAGATCAGTCCTGGGTGTTCATTGGAAGGACTGATGTTGAAGCTGAAACTCCAATACTTTGGCCACCTTATGCGAAGAGTTGACTCATTGGAAAAGACCCTGATGCTGGGAGGGATTGGGGGCAGGATGAGAAGGGAATGACCGAGGATGAGATGGCTGGATGGCATCATGGACTCAATGGACGTGAGTCTGAGTGAACTCCGGGAGTTGGTGATGGACAGGGAGGCCTGGCGTGCTGAGATTCATGGGGTTGCAAAGAGTCGGACACGACTGCGCAACTGAACTGAACTGAACTGAACTGAACATAGATTAGAGGAACAATATCGGAGTATAACACACTGGTTTATCAAGCAGGTTCTGAGCCCAAAAGGCGGAACCGACTTAAGACAGAGTTTAGGGTAAATGTATAGTACATTAGCATAGCTTAAGATAAACATTTCCATAAGAAAAAGGCATTGGTTAACTTCAGGTGAAACCAGGTGTCATTATGGCAACACAGAATTTTAAGAGAAACCTCCTTTTACATTTGTATAGAGAAGGAAAAAGTATCGCTAGTTTGTTTCCTCCCGCTGCTTGAGAGAGAGAAAATGTCTGACCCTTGCAGGCTGTTTCCTCCGTTTGGAGACCCCTGGCCTTCCGACCTGTCACCCTCTCCCCTGGCTGCGCCCTGGACCCAGTCATCATGCTAAACTGTTCCACCTTAGAAACCTTAGACCTCAAATCTTCCATGGCTCGTGGATCCCACTACTGCTCATCCTTCAGCCCTTCCAGCATCTCCTGAATTTGGTCACCGACCACAACAAAATTTCCAGTCTGTTCATCCACCCCTTTCTCCGAGTCTATCTGTCCCCTCCCACCTATATACTTCCATCCTGACTGGGTCTCCCATGGGCAATTTCAATGTCTCTCTGCCTTCAAGTCTCTGGCTCCTTATCCTGATTGCAACTGTACCATGCAAACCCAAACCTGAATCTACCTCACAATCAACTACTGCATCGGGGCAGGGATTATGTCATGTTCATTATCCATTTGGGATAAAAAAAATCTTCCTAGCATGCCAAGCACATGCTAGACAAGTATGCAAATGATTTCTGGACTTGCATAAACTACTATAGAGGTGGGCAGGGTGCTTTGACTAGCAGAGTTCCCATTTCAAAGCAGTTCTAGTGAGGAGTAGGGCGTTAGCAAAGGCTTCCTTGGAGAGACAGTAATTGAGACTCAAAGCTGCGAGTTATTCTGACAAAGGAGAAGAAAGGGCAGAAGAAGGCCAAGAAGGGTGCTGTGGGCACAAGTTCAGTTCAGTCCAGTTCAGTTCAGTCGCTCAGTCGTGTCTGACTCTTTGCGACCCCATGAATCACAGCACGCCAGGCCTCCCTGTCCATCACCAACTCCCAGAGTTCAGACTCACGTCCGTCGAGTCCGTGATGCCATCCAGCCATCTCATCCTCTGTCGTCCCCTTCTCCTCCTGCCCCCAATCCCTCCCAGCATCAGGGTCTTTAACAATGAGTCAACTCTTCGCATGAGGTGGCCAAAGTATTGGAGTTTCAGCTTCAACATCAGTCCTTCCAATGAACACCCAGGACTGATCTCCTTTAGGATGGACTGGTGGATCTCCTTGCAGTCCCAGGGACTCTCAAGAGTCTTCTCCAACACCACAGTTCAAAAGCATCAATTCTTCGGCGCTCAGCCTTCTTCACAGTCCAACTCTCACATCCATACATGACCACCGGAAAAACCATCGCCTTAACTAGATGGACCTTAGTTGTCAAAGTAATGTCTCTGGCACAAGGGACATGTATAAAACTGCAAAGGCAAGCATGCCCACTGGGGAAACTACTGAGAGTTCAAATAGCTAAAATGTAAAGTCGGGTGGGGAAGACAGTACCTAATACATGGAGGGCATGCAAACATGAGCTGATTGAATTAATGAGCCTACTCCCTGCCCGCTTCTGAGTGAGCCAGCAAAGACCCACAAGCATGCATTCTGGTGCCACACTCAAGTCACCTTCTTGCTGAGGTCTCAGAGGAGGACAGTTCCTTCTCCTCACACAAGGTCCTGCTCCCTTTCCCCAGAGACCATGTTCAGGGACCATCAATAGTACTATATTTTGCTTGTGGTTTAACCAGTCACTCTCCACTGCCATTCTCCAAGCTGTCACTTCTCCAGCTCTATGAGCACGTGAGTCCCTTCTGTCCTCCAAGGGGCCCTTGGGTCCTGCATGTTCCTTCAGCAATAGCTGGAGTTTCCCTTAATAGCCAAGCTCCTCCAGAGTTGCTGTTTTACTCTTCAGTTTCCCCTTGCTCACTTCCCAGTCATGTCTCAACTCACTGCAGTTAGGCTGCAGGCTTCACCACACCACAAAACACATATGGGTTGAGATCTCCAATGGCCCACAAATAGCCCTTTTCATGGTCTACTTACCCTCTTGGCAACGTAACCCTCTCCCCTGTTCTTGAGATTCTTTCTTGCTCTGACCTCCCACCCACACAGCTCTTCTTTCTTCTCCTTTTTCTCTTACCAGTCCTTTCCAGTTCCCTCCCCTAACCCCAGATCCTCTTCATCTTCTGAGATACCTGTATCCCAGGGTTTTTTCCTTGGTCCTCCCCTACTCTTCTTTCTTCTCTTCCTGATGATCCCGCAGACTCCAGTGCTGATGAATCCCAGGTCTCTGACCCTCTCCTGATTTCCATGATTCACATGCCTACCTCCTGACTGCATCGTTCCACCTGTCATAATTGTTTCCCATGGTAGTTAGTGGTCTGATACCCCGCTGGAATATTCCATAGACTTGGCAGTCAACCTAGATTTCCCATGTTCAATTAGTGTCTCATTCTAAATATGTATTCATCACTAGCTTCCTTTCTATTCCCATTGCCTTAATCTAGACTCTTGTCTCTCCTGCACAGATGCTGCTCAGCTTCTCACTAATCTCCCTGCCTCCAGACTTACCACCCTCTAATCTAACCCTCTTGGCCACAAGAGAGGCTCCCTACTGCTTAAGTCCCTACAGCAGCCCAGTGTTTGTGTGCTTCAGCTGTGTCTGACTCTGTGCAACACTATGGACTGTAGCCTGCCAGACTCCTCTGTTTATGGGACTCTCCAGGCAAGAATACTGGAGTGGATTGCCTTGCCCTCCTCCAGGGGATCTTCCTGACCCAGGGCTTGAACCTGTGTCTCTTTTATTTCCTGCATTGGCAGGCAGGTTCTTTACTACTAGCACCACCTAGGAAGCACAACAGCCCAGAGCTCTCCACAATCTGGCCTCCGACCCATCTACCTTTTCTGTTCTTATCTATAATTCATCACTTGGAAAGGTGCCATCTGCCTGCCCATATCCCACCTCTGCACTCAAACAAGGGTTTACTTCCCTTCATGTCTTCCGCCAACCCTGTAACCTGGCTATCACTGTAGGCATCTGTTCATAGGCTGAATAGCTATGGTTTACTCACAGTCTTATCTCACCCTGAGAGCTGGGACCATGCATGTCCTCCATCACACTCTCATCTTCCTCAGTCATCACTGTTGCTATTATGTATTACATATAAAATCTTTTGAGAGCCCACGCTGTATCAGACACTATGTTAAGAACTTTAACACAGACTTTCCCATTAGATTTGATGCTTATAACTATTCAATGAATAGGGATTATTGCCACAAAAAGTTAATGGCAAAGAGTGGCTTTCACACAGCAGAAATGTATTGCAGGCCCAGACACTTCTTCCGACCTATATCGTCAAAAGAGTACTTCCCATAGAATAATCATTCATGAATGTTTGTTCCATGAAGGCTGAATTAATGAAGTCAATTGATAGGCTGTAGTTAGTAGATAAGAACAGGTAACTTATTACTTGTGTTAGTATAAATGATATATTGTGCTCAGTAGCTTACACATAGGATCGCATTTAATTTTCACAACTCTCCTGTGAGGTAGGTATTGTTATAGTTCCCATACTGCAGATGAGATGCAGAGAGTATAACTTGCTCAAGATCTCACAACGAACAAAAGATTTTATACAAATATCTAATTCCAAAGGCAACATTCTGAACAATATTCTGCCTGACCTCCTTCAAGTTCATTGAGCCTAATTACATTATAGGCACTTTGTCATTTTGACCATCAGAGCCTTATAAATCTTAATCAGGCTAGGATATGGAAAATAAATCACTGAACAGAAAAGTTCAAGTATTTCCTCTTAAAACTTTTCCATTTACTCAACATAAAAAAACATATGAGATACTATAGAAACTAAAATAGAATGTGAGGACATAAAATAAGTATTAATATTTGGAACATAAATGAAAGAAATAATACGCTTTTCCCACACAGAGCCTACAAGCGAAAAAGGATTAACCAGTTCAAGTCAACCCCCTCCCCCTCTAAGGTTTTTAATGGCATACTGAAGACAGATTAACAATGGCATTAATGAACCCCACAGCTGAAGAACACACGTTAATTAGAATAATAAAGTAAACTGGTGATTCATTTGTTAATTCCTCTGGGGTGAAAGATGGTAGAAACCATATAAACATCTCAAAGTTGTAAAAACATTGCTACCGTTTTGCAATAGTCACTGTTACGCATGGCAAATAAATCAACGGAAGATGAACAAAATAAGTAATAATTTTCTATGGCTCAGTTGTAAGAAAAATTGAGGGTTAGCCCATGTAAAAGAGGGAGGAGAAGAAGAAAGGTAGAAGATTGGGGAGGAGGGGAATATGAGAGCAGAAAAAAAATGGGCCAAATGTGGAAACTGAACAAAAGGACGTTACAAAAGAAGGGAACCCAAGCAGGACATGGTGTAGTCAGTGGCAGAACCAGAGGGACAGAAGGCAGTGCAAGTCAGAGGGGAAGACAAGAAAAAATTAGACAAATGAGGAATGGAGATGGGGACAGGCATGAAAAAGAGAGACCTGTATGAGCTCAAGGGGGCAAGAAAGGTAACTAGGAAAAATGAAAGGTACAATGAGACAGAGGGGATGTCAGGAAAACATCACAGAACCGGATGTTGGAAAGTATTTCTCTATTATATCTACTTCTGAAAAGAGTCTGAAAGACTTTCTTCTTCTATCAAAGAGGAAGAAAGGGAAAAGAATGTAATCTAGAGAAAAACTATTGAAATTAAGAAAATTTTTGAATTAAGGGGGAAAAATGTTATATTTCCTGGCAGCCAAGACAAAGAGGAAAACCTCACAGCTTACTAAAAGAAAGCAAGTCAATTTACATTTTTTAAGAAAGCAAACAGTTCATTAGGAAGTCAAGAGAAGGAATTGGTACAATATGAAGTAGAAAGGGACAAGAAGGCAGGTAAGGAACTAAGGAAGGAACAGGATGATGAGAAGTGTAAGAAGTGGAACTGGGTGCTGTTTAGATGAGACACTGTAGAAAAGAGGGAATTGGTATTATCAGTGTGAAAGGCCAAGCTGCCAACAGGTATCACTGATGGGAATGTGAGGACATTCCCCAAATCCTAAAATACTCTTACAGTGAGCAGTGCTTGCATGTGTGTGTTGTCTGTATAATGCATTATATACCCCTGGCATAAGTAATATATAAAACTTTCAAGACACTTGGTCTTTGAGGAATAAAATGGGCTTTCCTTGTGGTTCAGCTGGTAAAGAATCTGACTGCAAGGTGGGAGACCTGGGATCGGTCCCTGGGTTGGGAAGATCTCCCGTAGAAGGGAACAGCAGCACTAAGATTACTTCAAGAGGGGCTTTTTGGGTTTGTTTGTTTTTCCTAGAGGAAGGAGGATGAAGCGACTAGAAACTGAGGAGAGTGCTGGAGGATTTCACAGTCATGACAAAAAGGTATAGAGGGTGCAGAGGTGGAACTTTTGTCAATTCACGACGCTGTAGAGGTATAATTTTGAAAAATTTAAAGTCACAACTCTCATACAAATAGATACTTTTTTGTAAGGACGCTGCGTAATGACTCTTAAGGAATCACATGTGCTAATGAAAAATGAAGAGTGAGGAAATACGCTAACGGAAATGGGGAGCAGAGGAGGGGAGTCTCGGAGCAGTAAGGAAGAGGCACTCCTGGAGGCAAGGAGCCCCAGGAATGGGTCTCAGCCGCAGGCTGGTGAAGGGGTTCTGACCGCTGGAGAAGGAACTGAGGGGGTGAGGGGTGGGGGAAAGGCACACCTCAAAATTCAGCATTTCGGATTCTGAGGACTCCTCGGATTCCACTTCGCCCTCTTCCAGGTCGTAGTTATCTCTGTCCACGTCTGACTCCTGACAGCGGTGAATGAGGTGCTGGAGCAGGTAGGAGGAGGCTTTGCATAAAGTATTCTTCGGTCTCTGACCCATGGGAAAAGGAGGCCAGCAAGAGGGACGATCCTTTTTTGAGTGCGGCACTTTCGACTGCGCTCCAGTTCGTGAAATGCTCGTGCCTCCCTGGAGAGAGGAAGGCTTCGGAAACTTGGGCTCTCTCCCGGAGGACGCCATCTTGTTTACAGGGGTTGCCTAGGAGATAGACGCCAAGGGAGGAGGTGCCGCAAGGGATTTTGGGGGCTGTAGTCTCTGCCCCTCGTGCGTTCTCCCTTTCAGCTTGCTTTGCCACTGTAGCGGAACTTAGCTTTCTGTCCGCTTGCTGTGATCTTTCTTTTTTAGTCTGTTAAGTCGTTGGCTCTGCTTCTCTGGCTTGTCTTTCTCGTTTTTCATCTTTTTTCTCTGCGCCCCATTTTTTTTAGTGTTCAACTGTTTTCTCTCGACCTAAGGCCCCTCTTGGAGATTTTTCATCCCACCCTGAGATCACTGGTGAGCGCACCATCCTGCTTCCTTCACGAAGGGTCTTTATCTACTTAGTGTTAAGATGTCTGTAAAGCTTTTCTGTCGGAAAGTTGATAACACTGAAATTTTACTCTATGCAGAGTGCAGTGTGCATACATGATATAGAAGGCATGGCTCCTGTCCTTATGATTTAATTGCAGATAACAAAGAGAAACTACCAGAGGACGACTGAGAGCTGGTTGGCAGTTAACTTACTTTTTTACCCTAAAATAATAATCCATGTCCTTGGGGAGAAAAACTGGCAGTGGTTTAACAATCCAAATACAGGGAGAAAAAAACGACTGTCAAACTCACACTTTATCTGAAAGCCTCTGTAAAACTATTAGCATTGCATAAGTAACTGTATTAGTCAATGATCTGCGTTGATAAAAATTTTTACCTTGTTGCATAGGTTCTCTTTGCAGTTTTATAAAATACTCTTGCAAGATTACAAAGCATGATTTTATGCTAGTGTGATTTCATGTGACCTAGTCGTATAGCCTTGAGCTCCACAAAGTAGACACTGTATAGAAAAGCAGAATGAAAATTATAGAAACTATCATCTCCATAGTGATGACCATAGAAATCCTTGTGGGAAGGTCGCTCTCATCCTCCTGGCCTTACAGGCCTTTTCTCCATGCTTCAGTGATAGCAGTTGTAAATACAAAATGATCCCGTCAATGGCTGTCAGGGGAGAAGTACAAAAAAAATCCTTATGGACACCAGCCATTGACTCTTTATTTTTCTCAGGGCTTGAGGGCCCATTAAAACTGACAGAAAGCTTTCAGAATTACCTTCCTTCATTATCTTGCTGGCCATAAATGTAAAGGCCATAATTAAAGTATCTCTTTCTGCTAGGCTCATCTTATTGCTTGCCTGCTTCTTTTTCCACTGGGTAGAATATTCCTCCAAGAGGTTTTTCTCTATCCTCACCCCCATAAGACCTGGATGGCTAACTGACAGAAGGTGAAGAGGGAAGAAAGTATAAAAATGGAAAAACTCAGTGTGCTTTTTGTAGTTTCCAATAACTTTGTATCACTACGAACAAAGCTAATGGAGGTAATAGAATTCCAGCTGAGCTATTTCAAACCCTAAGAGATGATGCTGTTAAAGTGCTGCACTCAATATGCCAGCAAATTTGGAAAATTCAGCAGTGGCTACCATGCTGGAAAAAGTCAGTTTTCATTCCAGTCCCAAAGAAAGACAATGCCAAAGAATGTTCAAACTACTGTACAACTGCACTCATCTCAGACACTAGCAAAGTAATGCTCAAAATTCTCCAAGCTAGGCTTCAACAGTACGTGAATTGGGAAATTCCGGATGTTCAAGCTGAATTTAGAAAAGGCAGAGGAACAAGAGATCAAATTGCCAACATCTGTTGGATCGTAATAAAGCAAGAGAATTCCAGAAAAACATCTACTTCTGCTTTATTGACTATGCTAAAGCCTTTGACTGTGTGGATCACAACAAACTGCGGAAAACTCTTCAAGAAATGGGAAATACCAGACCACCTTTCCTGTCTCCTAAGAAATCTGTATGCAGGTCAAGAAGCAACAGTTAGAACCGGACATAGAGCAATGGACTGGTTCCAAATTGGGAAAGGAGCACGTCAAGGCTGTATATTGTCACCCTGCTTATTTAACTTCCATGCAGAGTACATGGGAAATGCCGGGCTGGATGAAGCACAAGCTGGGATCAAGAATTCCGGGAGAAATATCAATAACTTCAGATATGCAGATGACACCACCCTTATGGCAGAAAGCAAAGAGGAACTAAAGAGCCTATTGATGAAGGTGAAAGAGAAGAGTGAAATAGCTGGCTTAAAACTCAACATTCAAAAAACTAAGATCATGGCATCCAGTCCCATTACTCCATGGCAAATAGATGGGGAAACAATGGAAACAATGACAGACTTTATTTTCTTGGGCTCCAAAATCACTGCAGATGGTGATTGCAGCCATGAAATTAAAAGACGCTTGCTCCTTGGAAAAAAGCTATGACCAACCTAGACAGCATATTCAAAAGCATAGACATTACTTTGCTGACAAAGGTCCGTCTAGTCAAAGTTATGGTTTTTCTAGTAGTCATGTATGGATATGAGAGTTGGACTATGCTGCTGCTGCTAAGTCACTTCAGTCGTGTCCGACTCTGTGTGACCCCATAGAGGGCAGCTCACCAGGCTCCCGTCCCTGGGATTCTCCAGGCAAGAACTCTGGAGTGGGTTGCCATTTCCTTCTCCAATGCATGAAAGTGAAAAGTGAAAGGGAAGTCGCTCAGTCGTGGGGTTGGACTATAAAGAAAGCTAAGTGCCAAATAATTGATGCTTTTGAACTGTGGTGTTGTAGAAGATTCTTGGGAGTCCCTTGGGCTGCAAGGAGATCAAACCAGTCCATCCTAAAGGAAATGAGTCCTGAATATTTATTGGAAGGACTGATGCTGAAGCTGAACCACCAATAGTTTGGCCACCTGATTCGAAGAGCCGATTCATTAGAAAAGCCCCTGATGCTGGGAAAGATTGAAGGCAGGAGGAGAAAAGGATGACAGAGGATGAGATGGTTGGATGCAATGGACATGAGTGTAAAAGTAAGCAAGCTCCGGGTGTTGGTGATGGACAGGGAAGCCTGGTGTGCTGCAGTCCGTGGGGTTGCAAAGAATCAGACAGGACTGAGTGACTGAAGTGAACCGAATCAGCATTTCCAGGAAAGTTAGTTCTGCCAATGTCAGTCTATTGAGAAAAGTATCAAGGCAGAGTTAGATAGGACTTGCCAAAGAGTAATTTTCAAAAGGTTAAAAAGGTGATTGTTGTACAAAAATAAAAACACCTGTGAAGGATTTTTATTAAACTCATTAATTAATGAAGGAACCAGCAAGATGGTAATGGAGTATTCATTGTCCACACAGAAGACATTCTGAAAAAAGGTCACCAGGTTAGAGATAAAACTGGTTTATGCCCTACAGGACATTAAACTATAGCCTTTGGTGTTAAATATTTCTATGCTTTCTCTCTTTTCCCTTCACATCTACTCTGTCACCATTCAAGAGATAAGGTAACTGACGCTCAGGGAATTTAAATAAATGGCCCAAGGACAAGCACTGGTGTTGCAATCCAAATCTAGAATGACCAAATCCACTGTCTACCTTCAACTACTATTTTTGCAGGTGGGAAATGTGAGGCAAGGTAGAGGTGCACAAACAGTCTCAGAAGAAAAAAGAAAACATGTAATCAGCTAATATTCTTAAGTGTAAATAAAAGAACTCACTCAGAGAATAACCCTTTCGTATAGAACCATAGCATGTCAGAACTATTAACAGAAAGAACTTAAAAGCCCATTTTATCCCAACTCTCCCTTTTACAGATGAAAAACTGATGGCCCTTCAGAAATAATAACTTGCCCCAAGTCACCTGACTTGTTAGCAGTCAAGCAGGAATTAGAGTCTATACCTCTCCTTGCTCAATCTTTGCTTTTGCTGGTTCATCAAAATGACCCATAGGCTGAAACTGTATGAATAGAATCCCTAATTTTGGATTCTGGGCATCAAAACAGAAGGCATCATCTTTATAAAAGTTATTTTACCAGGTAGAGAAGACAAAATTAGGCAGAAGGACAGGGGTGAGGGGAGGGACTACTTTGTCAAAAGTTTTCCTGTTAGCATAAGACAACAATAATTGTTTCTATTTTTTTATTGCTTACTGTAAACCAGGCCTGTGCTCAATGCTATAGATATGTCTCAGCTAATTATTCCAACTGCTCTCCAAAATAGGAATTGATACCCCCATTTTTCAAAGGAGAAGAATGATGCTCAAAAATGATAAGCAAGTTGCCCAGTCACACAATCTGCATCTAGCCCCAAATTCCAACCCAAGTCTTCCTGGATCTAAAGCCCCTGACCTTAACCAATAATACATTTTCTCTGGAATTATGAATTAGTTTCTCAGGAAGCATTTGTGAGGCACAGAGAGCCTGGCCTGAGTACTGAAAGTATGTGTGTGTGTGTGTGTGGTGGGGGGCAGGAATCCCCAGGGTTTCTGAATCAGAGAAGTATACAGTGGGCGGGCAAAGGCAGTGGGATATAATAATACAGGGGATTATCAGGGGACGTAGGGTGGCAGGGTCTTCTGGGATGGCACTGGATCTTTAGCACTGGGGCGAGAGGAAGGAGAAAGTGGAAGGGTGTCACTATGACACTCAAGAGCTGTTCTCAAGAGGACATCCAGGACAGGAGCTGAAAGAGGAATATCAAAGGGGTCAAGAGGTTAAGTTTAAAAGAAGGTGCTACCTACCAGCTTCAGCCTCTTGCTAGCTTTGCCCTGGTAGTATTATTTACCCTTACCCCAAGCTTTTCTATGTAGAATAAGGCTCTCTTCCAATCTGGAGCCAGCAGCCTGATGTAAGACCTCACTTCACTGAGAATGGAAAGAAGAAGCTTTTCTATGTAGAATAAGGCTCTCTTCCAATCTGGAGCCAGCAGCCTGATGTAAGACCTCACTTCACTGAGAATGGAAAGAAGAGACAGGGATCAACCTCTTGTTTCCTTCATTTGGGAAAAGGATCTCCCCAGGTGTGTTGACCTTGGGCAAAGCAAAAAATGTATACCCGTCCCCAATTTTATGAGAGGAAAAACAAGCTTAATCGTGTTTCTCAGGTATGTTTGAGATGGCAGCACCTTGAACTTACAGTGTTTTTGACAGAACACTTAAATTTTCACAGAATATCCTGAAATGGGGAGAACAGATAGACTGTAGAAGGCACCACTAATATAATAATAACAACAAAAATAGAACCACAACTAATGTTTATGAATACTATGTGCTGGGCACCCTTATAAATACTTTACATATATTAACTCATTTTATCCCCCAGAGGATAGAAACTAGTCCATATATTCTTGTTATAGTAGCGCAAACTAAGACAGGGGAGAATCTTAAACTCCCCTAAGACAGGGGAGAATGCATTAATGTCATATTTTTTTATGTTTTGTTATTCATTCTATGAATAAGGGATGATTATTCATAGGGAAGGGAGTTTATTATCTAATAACAGCTCAGTGTGTCTAAGCCATTAGGCAGATAATTATATGAATAATCATTTGTTTCAACTGCCATAGGGCTAAGCAGGGAAAAGACGGGAGTCATGAGAGCACCACCTGGGGCCACCTTGATCCAGTATTGCGTGGAAGGATCCTTAAAATTGTCAGGCATTTTGAGCCTCACGAGGATTATCAAAAATGTTGGGGAAAGACAGTACAAGTGAGAAACTCTGTCATCTTTGCAGAAATCAGCTGTCTTAAAGGTATGAAGGTAGTAATGAATTGGGCTCATAGAGCCTGATAAAATCCAGGTAGGACTTGATTGAGCCAAATAACACCTGTTCTAAGCAAATATCAAAAGCATTTTGGGGGCTGTCCCACTAATAGATACCCTGAATCAGATACTCACGTTGAGATCAAAGACAAAAACTGCAGTCTAGGAAGAGGTAATCGTAAAAGTTCATAGACAAAGGCAGAAAAATCAAGCCAAGGAAGAATTGTTTGCAAAGGATTTGCAAGCATCAGATCTTGAATAAAATCTGAACAGAGGACTAGATAAGGACTATTCAATTTCTGAGATTATCTTTACAGAGTGAAAGATGGATTTCATCAGAGAAGTCACAACCACTTAAGATCAAAATTATTAAAATGTTACAAATGATGACCAGAGAGAGACTATATGAAATCTTTTGGAAAAAGATACGAGGATGGGACAGTGTTATGCAAGGACATTCAGAAGATCAAAGAAGACCAGAAGGAATTCAGGAAGAAATCATTGCATAAGGAATAGAAAGGAAAGTGCTTTTCAGAGACATGAGGTTTAATAACCAAAGCATCCCAGTGGCACTAAATAATAAAAACAGAAGGAAGAGCAAACAGAAGTCAGGTGAATGAACTGTGCAAGAATTCCCACCATAGCCATACACTTCCAAAAGCACAACATACTTCATCTAGTTAAGAGCAAGTCTGCAATGGTGGAGATTGGGGAAAATCATCAAATCATGTAGGCTTTGATGCAAAGGACAGGAAACACCCAGATCATTATTATCGCAATTAATCACACAACCTATGTAAGAGGGGTCTGTTTCAAGCGCTGGAGATATAAAAGTTAAAGTTCAGGTCTCTTTAATTAAGAGATTTGTGTTATGGTGGGGACAGTAGGATATAGAAATGTTCTAAATGAATCAGAAGTACATAAGAAACATGTATATGCATGGCAGAGTCCCTGTGCTCTCCACCAGAAACTATGCAATGCTGTGAATTGGCTATACTCCAGAACAAAATAAAAAGTTAAAAAAAGAAAAAGCTCACAGGAGAAGGTAAGCCCTACCTGAATGATTTCTAGTTCACGTTTTAGGCCCTCAGGCAGGCACTGAGTCGGAGGCGACCTGACCACCACTTTCCCTTCACCAGGCTTGGCACACGGACTCACTCCTTTAGGTAGATAAAGCTGGGCTCCCCCAGCAGGGGCATGGGAGTTGTCCACTGGGATAAAATCTGTGCCCCAAGACAGAGATGCTCAGAAGCTTCACAGATAAGGTAAGAGTGGAGCTAGGGCTTCAAGAAGGGAAGAGACACATAGGAAGAGGTGTTGGACAGTCCTCAAATGGGAAGTGGCATAA
Organism: Aepyceros melampus; assembly: GCA_006408695.1. Classification (NCBI taxonomy): domain Eukaryota; kingdom Metazoa; phylum Chordata; class Mammalia; order Artiodactyla; family Bovidae; genus Aepyceros; species Aepyceros melampus. The sequence goes on from SJXQ01011259.1 coordinate 113,759, forward strand.
GTAGAGGCAGAAAAGGTCGCCTGGATATTTTAGGAAGCTTCTGAGAAGTCACTGATTTCGAAATAAGACCTGCTCACAAGAAGTTGGCAAGAATGAAGAGTATGCTGCTTTTCTGGGAGAAACAGGGCATGAGTGAAGTGGATGAAATTTCCTCACATGTCAAAACGTCTTAGGAGAACCAAGGAGATGAGACTTTAAAAGAGGGAGCGAAAAGATGGGCCTGGTGAGAGATTCTGACAGCCATGAGGGGAAGGCAGAAACCTTATAATTAAGGACAAAGGCTTTTTCACTTAGATAATGCTTTCCCATGAGATTAATAGGAGATTCTGTTGGTCTCTAATGTACTGTATATTTTGGGCACTTTACATAATTTACGTCTACACCTTATGGCCAACTTCCCTAGTTACCTCTCTCCACTGAGGGCCCTTCCTTTCTTTGCAAAACAGCACTTGCCCAGAGTAAATGCTTTATACACATTGACTCCACAAAAGCTTGTTCTTTCAGTGAGAATACTGAATGCAGCTGTCACTTTATTCCTTTCAAGTGAAATCACATCTGTGCAGATGAGTGACTTAAATTAAAATAGCAGGATGCCAGGACTTCCTTGGTAGTCCAGTGGTTAATAACCCTCTTTCCAATGCAGGGGACACAGGTTTGATCCCTGGTTGGGGAACTAAGATCCCACATGTCCTCGGGCAACTAAGCCTGCCTGCCACAACTACAGAGCCCATGAAAGGTCCCTCATGCTGTGTTAGTTGTGTGTCCCAACTAACACTGGGTACAGCCATAAATAAATAAATATAAAAACGTTAGCAGGATGCCTGTCTCAGAACTGCCAAAAAAATAGAGAGACACAAACCTGCATTCAAAGGGTCTAACAAGACTGCTTCAGAGTTAGATCAAGCCAGTCCTCATGCCTGCCTCCCAGGATTACAGAGAGAATTAAATGAATGTGAAATTGACTGACTCAGTGTGATAGACTGTAAATACGGCCACCAGTTCTTATCCCTGTCCACATCCTTTGCTGTGTGATTTTAGCCCCTCCCATCAAGAGATGGCGCCTCTTTCTCCACTCCTAGAGTCTGGGTGTGGCCCATGGAGCTCTCTTTGGCCAACAGAACAGTAGCCAATGGGGCACCAGTAGAGACTTGAAAGTGCTAGGGCTTTGGGATAATGTGATCACCCTGCGAAGAAGCCAGGGCCAGCCTGCTAGATAAAGAGAATCAGCTCCTCCCATTGCCAGCCAAGCAGATGAAGCCAGCCTTGCTCACCCAGTACCAGCACCAGACCTACCAACTGATCCAAGATTCCTGAGGGAGCTCAGCAGAAACCAGACCAGAAGAACTGCTCAGTTAACTTGAAAAATCATGAACTAAATGCATGGTTGTGTCAAGCCACTAATGTCTGGGATGGTTTGAAAGGCAGCACAAGTTAACATATACTGCATGAATTGCCTATAGTCTCACCCAACGGCTAGTAATAGATTGAATATAGAATCTTTATCTTCTGACCATCGTTCAGGTGATTATTTTCATATTGGCCTTTGCTACTATCAGTACTATCTTCCATTAAAAACAAATCTTTGGACTTCCCTGGTGGTCCAATGGTAAAGACTCTGCCTGTGAATGCAGGGTACACATGTTCAGTCCCTGGTCTGGGAAGATTTTACACGCAGCAGGGCAACTAAACCCACAGGCCACAAATACTGAAGCTCTTGCACCTGAGGCCCATGCTCCAAAATAAGAGAGGCCACAGTAAGGAGAAGCCTGCGCACTGCAATGAAGAGGAGCACCCATTCGCCCCAACTAGAGAATGCCTGCATGCAGCAATGAAGACCTAGTGCAGCCAATAAGTAAATAAATAATTTTTAAAACCCATATCTTTGCTTTATAAAAGCCAAAAGAGAAGCTACAGGTCTTTTCAACAAGGTAGGCATATTAGCCAGGATTCTCCAGAGAAACAAAACCAACAGGATGTATATTAATTGCCTCACATGATTGTAGAGGATTTGAAGTCCCAGGATCTGAAATTGGCAAGCTGGATACTCAGGAGAGCTGATGGTATCCATTTCAGCCCAAGAGCAGAAGAAGACAGATATCCCAGCTCAACAGTCAGACAAGCACTGTGTGCTCAGTTGGTCAGCTTGTCCAGCTCTTCATGACCACAAGCTTAAGTTCCCTCTTATTCAGTCTCTGTTCTGTTCGGGTCTTTGATTGATTGACTGAGGCTCACCCATGTTAGGGAAGGCCATGTGCTTTATCCAGTCTACTGATTCAGATGTTCATCTCAACCAGAAACACTCTCCCAAATGCACCCAGAATAACGTTTGACTAAATGTCTGGGCACCACATGGCCCAGTCAAGTTGACATATAAAATTAACCATCACAGAAGGTGATACTTATGGCTGGTTTCTAAGTAAGGCATGGAAAGAAAGTCCTTTGGAGTCTGTGAAAGGAGCACCCATTCGCCCCAACTAGAGAATGCCTGCATGCAGCAATGAAGACCTAGTGCAGCCAATAAGTAAATAAATAATTTTTAAAACCCATATCTTTGCTTTATAAAAGCCAAAAGAGAAGCTACAGGTCTTTTCAACAAGGTAGGCATATTAGCCAGGATTCTCCAGAGAAACAAAACCAACAGGATGTATATTAATTGCCTCACATGATTGTAGAGGATTTGAAGTCCCAGGATCTGAAATTGGCAAGCTGGATACTCAGGAGAGCTGATGGTATCCATTTCAGCCCAAGAGCAGAAGAAGACAGATATCCCAGCTCAACAGTCAGACAAGCACTGTGTGCTCAGTTGGTCAGCTTGTCCAGCTCTTCATGACCACAAGCTTAAGTTCCCTCTTATTCAGTCTCTGTTCTGTTCGGGTCTTTGATTGATTGACTGAGGCTCACCCATGTTAGGGAAGGCCATGTGCTTTATCCAGTCTACTGATTCAGATGTTCGTCTCAACCAGAAACACTCTCCCAAATGCACCCAGAATAACGTTTGACTAAATGTCTGGGCACCACATGGCCCAGTCAAGTTGACATATAAAATTAACCATCACAGAAGGTGATACTTATGGCTGGTTTCTAAGTAAGGCATGGAAAGAAAGTCCTTTGGAGTCTGTGAAAAAGAACAAGTCATGTCCTTTACTATCATAGTACCAACCATCATTCTGTCCAGCCAAGTGGGCTTGAACATCAGCCTCCACTTCATGTCCCACTGGTCTGAGGAGCACTCTGGCTTTCTTTAAGGTCTGTGATGATGCAAACCACTAAGAGTATTAAAAAGTCTAGGATTTACATAGAAATGATAACAACAGCAATAATAAAGCCACACTTGCATGAAAAAGTATTGGTAGGTAAGAGGTAGTTTCAAATACTTTCCCCTTCAAATGAAACAGTTATATTCAAAAGTAGAAAGAAGATGGTAAAGAGAAACCATACCTTGAGTCATGCCACAGGGCCTTTAAGTGAGTCACAGGATGCTGGCAACATACTTTTCTGGAAAAAAGTAGAACTCGGTAAGCATCAGAAGAATAGGTCAGCATTCTGACCTTTGGCATCTCACTGCCATTAGGTATCCAGGTGAGCAAATTTGTGTTTGAATTATTTATCTGCTTTGTAAAGAGCCTTGCAGATACAAACAGCTCTGAATATGCATAGGATTTTCATGACAAATAAATGGAGGCTTCAGGCATTTTTCAAAGTTCATTAATTATTGAGGTTCCCTCAAGCAGCTCTCACTCTGCCCTGTTTTGATTTTTGTTCCTGACCAAGTCCAGGTACCGAAGAGTCCATCTTGACTGTGAATTCATTCAGAAAGAGATTGGTGGCTTTTATGAAATTCTTTTGAATAAAAATCTTGGAGAAATTTGATTTTAACTATTTAGGTACTAAGCTGCTCTTTATTCTATGCCTTTTAAAAAACTGTGGTAAAATACAGAAAGCATAAAATTCACCATCATAATCATTTTTAAGTGTACCATTCTGTAGCATTAAGTATATTAACACTGTCATGCAATCATTCACCCTCATAATTCTTTTCATTGTGCAAAACTGAAACCATACCCATCAAACAATAACCCCCCTTACTTTACCTCCACCCCTGGAAATTATTCTGCCTTCTATCTCTGTGAATTTGACTGGTCTAGGAATATCATATTAAGTACAATCATACAGTGTATGTCTTTTAGTGACTTATTATTTCACATAGCATAATATCCTGAAAGATTATCCACTTTGCAGCATGTATCAAAATTTTCTTCCTCTTTAAGGCTGAAGCATATTTCACAGTATGCATACACCACATTTTGCATCTATTAATCTGTCAGGGGACACTTGGGTTGCTTCCACATTTTGTCTATTGTGAATAATGCTGCTATGAACATGGGTGTACAGAGACCCTGCACAACTTCTTTGAGGTGATACCTAGAGTGAAAGTGCTGGATCATAAGATAATTCTGTCTTGAACTTTTTAATTAACTGCCATACTGTTTTCCATGCAGCTGCACATTTTACATTCCCACCAAGAGAGCACATGTTTTCCAATTTCTTCACATCCTCACCAACACTTGCTATTTTCTAGGTTTTTGTTTATTTTTGTTTGATAATATTCACCCTAATTGGTGTGAAGTTGTATCTCCTTAGGTTTTGGTTTGCATTTCTCTAATGATTAGTGATGTTGAGCATCTTTTCATGTGATTATTGCTCATTTGTATGTCTTTTGCTGAGAAATATCTATTCAAGTCCTCTGCCTATTTTAAAATCAGATTGCTTGTTTTTCTGTATATTCTTTCATCAGATACTAATCTTTCATCAGATATATGGTTTGCAAATATCTTCTCTCATCCTAAGGGGTGCATTTTCACTCTGTTGATTACATCCTTTGATGTACAGTTTATTATTTTGATTTAGTCCAATTTACCTATTTTTACTTTTGTTATCTGTGCTTTTGGTGTCTTATCTGAGAAATTACTGCCAAATTCCATGTCATAAGCTTTTGTCCTATGTTTTCTTTTAATAGTGTTATAGTTTTAGCTCTTATGATTTGGTCTTTGATTCATTTTGAGTCAATTTTTATATATGGTGTTAGGCAGGGTCTGACTTTATTTTTTTGCATATGGACATCCAGTTTTCCCAACATCATTTGTTGAAAAGACACTATTACTTTTTAAAATCTTTTCAGTCCTAAAAAACAAGATTGTCTCTTCAAGCAGAGAGCATTAATGCTATACAAGATGGGACTGACTATAGGGTAGGCATTGCTGAGCACCTTCAGTGTTCACTTAATAATCTTTAAGACATAGACACTGGCTAGTCCATTTCTCCCTGCCCCTTTGGTTTCCTTCCCATCTCTGTATCCCTGGAGTGGCTGATTCCTGAAGACCCTATCACCTGGATCCCTTGTCCTTTGTCTTTTCACAGATTTTGGCCAATGGAAGGTAGAGATGGGGGGATACGCAACAAATTGGTCAGAGTTTCCCTCACAGCTGCATCTCTCTGTAACTGTGGTTCCTGTCTGAAGGTCCCCTTTCACAGCTTCAGCTAAGGCACTGTTTATATACTATTCAGCATAGAGCTACATTTACAATTTGGGCAAAAGAAATAAACCCAGGGATGGATTACCTTCAGTTCAGTTCAGCTGCTCAGTCATGTCCGACTCTTTGTGACCCCATGGACTGCAGCACGCCTGGCTCCCTGTCCATCATCAACTCCCTAAGCTCATTCAAACTCATGTCCGTCGAGTCGGTGATGCCATCCAACCATCTCATCCTCTGTCGGCCTCTTCTCCTCCTGCCTTCAATTTTTCCCAGCATCAGGGTCTTTTCCAATGAATCAGTTCCTTGCATCAGGTGGCCAAAGTATTGGAGCTTCAGCTTCAGCATCAGTCTGGACTACCTTAATCAATAATATACATCAGAGGCTAATGAGAGAGGGCACAAATATAAGACTACCCAAGTATTCTATTCCTTTTGATCTTGCTCCTTCAGTTGCCTCTCAAAGGAACTGTATCATCCCTTGTCTCATTTCTCTTCTATGCATTTGAATCTAATGGGCAAACTCAATCCACACCCAAGCCTGCTTCAGTTATTGAACTATTCTGAATGTGTCCAGAAGGGGCCTCCATTATCTAGCTATCTACTTGGAAAAAATCATTCTGTAAACTACACCTAGAATTTTGTATCTTGGGATGAATTCTGGGTGCACACATAGAATGACAGCACTTCCCACACCTACCATCTACTGTCATTGCTGATTCAATTCATAAGATGATCCTTCTGCACTTAACTAATATCCCCAACTATGTCCAGGCAGCAGCTATCAGAGCTGCAGGATTACACCTCAGAGGAGAATAATCAGTGCACCACCTGTGGGATAGTTTGTAAACCTAATCCCTTCCAAGGATGGCAATCTTCACAACTTATCAGGTTACATGGCTAATTCTCAGTACTTTGCCACCTCAAAAATCCTCTTTATGTTAATATTTTAAAGAAACAAATAGATATGGATCACATTTATAACTACAGGTGGAGAGAACTTCTCCATGCCCAATCAGTTCATATTGATTCAAATAATGACTAGGAAGCTGGGAGAGAGAACTTTCAAATTTGATTCATATCTCCCCATCCAACCATTTCTCAAAGAAGCTGCCAAGCCTTCTTAGATAAATCCTAAACAATATTTTATATTTTCATTAGGCTTGTTTTAAAAAATGAGAGTAAGAAGACGAAGTATTTTTCACCCTGGCAATAAACCTGCACAGGCTGAGAACTGGATGTCAGAATCTTTAGTAGCAGCTTCATTATTTAGCTGATGAATTAATAGGAATTTGTAGAAGAGGAGGTAGGATTTAAAGTTAGAGCTGAATAATAATTAGGTTTTAGTGTCATTAAAATTCTACTTTCAGCTGCTACTAATTTTCTTTTTGACCACAAAAGACATTAGTTTTTCTGAGTAAAGAAGGGGGAAAAAGATCTATATTGTTTTACAACACTACCCACTGAAGAGGCTGCCACTGTAGTAAGAGGCAGTCATTTGAATTATGTAGACAGGAACAGATGAACAGAAGAGAAGATGACTGGGAAAGAAAAGAATGCACTGGGATGTTTGAGAATCTAAAAAGCATGAGCAAAACAGCATTACTGTTTCCAGCAGTAGGAAAACAGGTGAAGGAGAGCAAGAAGAAACAGCATCCAGATCCCTACCTTGACACAGAGGGCAGAGAACCTTGGACACCATGGTGTCCATCTGTGAAAAAGATCAGGTGCTTTGAAAGGGTAGGTTAGGAGCATCATTTAAGGCCAAAGACAAGTCCAGTTGATGCCAAACTATAGTGTGGCTATTGGTTTTAAGTCTTTAGGAAAGTTTCATCATTGAAATACTGGTGGTATTTAGAACTTACTTGGGGAGAAGGACTTGGATTTATAGCATAGTTATCTTTACCACCCATAGTTATCTTTCCCCTCCACCAAACAAATGCTGGTCTACTATCATGTTGCCAGGACTAGCCACCCATCTAATTCCTGGTTAGCAATATTAAATACGAAAATGAAATACATTTCATTGTTCAGCAAGTCCATTAATGTATTAATTGAGAGCAAAAGAGCATAAGCATTTTAATTAGGTGACTGCAGAATCTGAGCTGTAGGCTGTCAAAGTTATAATTCTGAGCTCAACCATTCAAAAACCAAACCATCTGAGAAGAGGAAATATCACAGCACGAGAAATGTGTGGAAATCCCCAAATAGGGACTACGATACCACTTGCCAAACCTCAATCAAGATTGTTTAAAAAACTGGACATGCTTCTTGAAGGAAGTCTGAAAAACACGAGCTCTTGGAGAAAAGCAGCAAATTGAAGAGAGTTGATTCCATAAATGTTGAGCTGCTCTGCTAGAATAGAGGAACAAGAACTTGCTTTCAAGGAGCAACTGTTAAAAAGACAGCTTCCAAGAGAGGCTGAGATAAGAAAGAAATGACACAGCAAGAAGATGGCAGCCCATTCAAAATGAAACGTGGGCGAGAGCAGCAGCCCTCCTAGCCTTTCTAATGGCTTCCCCGAGGACTGATCTGCTGGCTTTGGAATCGCCCCTTAAAGACAAAAATGAACATCCCGTGACCTCATCAGAGCACTAAAAGGGGTCACAATTTAGTTCACAAATGGCAATCTCTCTTAGAATTTACATACTAAACAGAAGCTTCTATTCCTGGAATTTCTCTTAGGGAGACAAGATAAGTAAGAAAAGGTGCCTATGCTAACCCTTGATCTAGTAGGAGAAACTAAATACAGATGATTCATCAAGATGGGTGGGTTCTGTAATACAGTGTGAGTGATACAAACGATGGAGCCATGGACCAGGAGCTAAGGGAAAGCAGAGGGGGCTATTAGCCACCTGAACCTTTTTAGAACCCAGCCAGTCTCACTATTGTAGGCTAGTCAACAAGCACAATGTCAAGTCTAGTGAGGAGACAAAGGGCATGCCAATGTTTTCCCTTTTGTTTGGGTCCTCTAATTCTCTAGACTGACCTGAGATGCCTCCCTTCTTTAGTATTTATTTAAAAACAACAAAACAAAACAAAACAAAACAAAACCTCACTGTCACTGTTTCTCAGAAGACTCTGTGAAACTGTAAATTATTTCATGTGTTTCCCTTGAAAAGAAACAGTGGATGTCAACCCCTAGCAAATTAAGGAGCAGCTGCCCTCCTATATTGCCACCATTTCTAACAAAGATAAAGGGATTTCAAAATAAGGGCTCTTGGTAGGCATTATGCTAGGTTCTTTACATACTCTGTTTCCTCATATTCGCAACAATGGGAATTATTATTTCCACTTTACAAGCCAGACGACAGAGTTTAAGAGGTTAGGTGACTTGCCTAAGAGTGCATACTGCCAGTAGGTGGTAGAGCAAAAAATATTAATAATAATAATAAGGTCTCTGACCTCTGACCTAGGTCTCTGACCCCAAACTCCACACTCTTTCCACCACATTCTGTGCATTCTATGGAAAACTGAAATATAATCAAGTACCACTGAAATCTCTTGGAGGCAAAAAAGCCGATTAGTTTAATAAGAAAAATAGAAACTGATACACAGGCTAAAGCATTCCTTGCTACTTGCAGACCTAACATCTGTTCCCTCAACCTCCACTGCATCCTCTCCTTCCTAAAAGAAATTCAGCCTCCTCCAGGAACCCTGCCTTCTAGCAGCCAAGTGCTGCTTCTAGGAGGCTGGCCCTATCCAGCTGCAGCCTTTGCTGATGGAGGGCCTTGACTCATTTCAGTCAATCAGTGTCCTGTTGCTGGCTAGTGATTGGTTTAGGATGATCACATGACACTTGTCTGGTCAATGGGATGTCTCCAGTGGAGGGGCGTATGGGTTTCCTTTAAAAAAAAAAAAAAAAGATTCAAAAGCAGATATGGCCTCTTCTTCCATGGATTGGTGACACTCTCACATAGTGCTCTTAGAACTGTGTTAGCATGAAATCACCAATCATTATAGTGGTAGGATGGGGTCAGAGGGAGCCTGAATATCTTAAAATGGCCACCTTCTGCCCAGATCAAGGACCACCTTGTGTCTTTCATTATTTTCCTTGATGATAGTACTCACTCTTGAATGTTCCCAATGGTTAACCCATTCCTGGAGCTATTTCCTGCTAGTTTTGTTTTTTATTTTTCCTTTTGATGGAGTCTGGGTAGTTAATCACTTCACATTCATTTCTATTTTGTAATTTAGAGAGCTTTCTCTGTAAAATGCAGAGCAATTTTGCAGAATCCATAGGAAATATCTCTCCCACGTTCTTTCATAAGATCAAACAGATCTCTGTCAACAAAGGGCAGTCAACCCAAGCTTGCGCTCTTTAATGTGATAATGAGATAAGGCCTGGTGTCTGAGTTCTCTGGGGCTTTTCAAGCATCTGCAGGCTGCACCCCACGTGCAACTCTTCCCCCCAGTTCAATCCTCTCTCAGACTCTTGAATGTTCCCAATGGTTAACCCATTCCTGGAGCTATTTCCTGCTAGTTTTGTTTTTTATTTTTCCTTTTGATGGAGTCTGGGTAGTTAATCACTTCACATTCATTTCTATTTTGTAATTTAGAGAGCTTTCTCTGTAAAATGCAGAGCAATTTTGCAGAATCCATAGGAAATATCTCTCCCACGTTCTTTCATAAGATCAAACAGATCTCTGTCAACAAAGGGCAGTCAACCCAAGCTTGCGCTCTTTAATGTGATAATGAGATAAGGCCTGGTGTCTGAGTTCTCTGGGGCTTTTCAAGCATCTGCAGGCTGCACCCCACGTGCAACTCTTCCCCCCAGTTCAATCCTCTCTCAGCATTTTCCTCCCATTTCTCTCTCATATCCAAATGAATCCCTCAGTATTCTCTGTGTTCTTTATCCTCTTAACCTTTTCACAGTACAACTTTATGCTCACAGGATACCCCCGATTTTTATCCTTAAATTCAACAAGTGCTTATGAAGGACCTACTATGTGCAAAGCACTAGGATAAGCACAGTACAAGATACAAGCCTGAGGGAAGCCCCTGACTTCGGGTAATGTATACTTTAGTAAAGTGTCACAAAACACCTCAAAATTTTAAAATACTAATGAAATGTTTAAATTAATATTAATATTTTGGACATATTGGGTTAAATAAGATGGTTGTAGAAAAGGCAAAGGAACCAGAGATCAAATTGCTAACATCCACTGGATCATGGAAAAAGCAAGAGAGTTCCAGAAAAACATCTATTTCTGCTTTATTGACTATGCCAAAGCCTTTGACTGTGTGGATCACAGTCAACTGGGGACAATTCTGAAAGAGATGGGAATACCAGACCACTTGACCTGCCTCTTGAGAAATCTGTATACAAGTCAGGAAGCAACAGTTAGAACTGGACATGGAACAACAGACTGGTTCCAAATAGGAAAANTGCCAACATCCGCTGGATCATGGAAAAAGCAAGAGAGTTCCAGAAAAACATCTATTTCTGCTTTATTGACTATGCCAAAGCCTTTGACTGTGTGGATCACAGTAAACTGTGGAAGATTCTGAGAGAGATGGGAATAACAGACCACCTGATCTGCCTCTTGAGAAATCTGTATACAGGTCAGGAAGCAACAGTTAGAACTGGACATGGAACAACAGACTGGTTCCAAATAGGAAAAGGAGTACATCAAGGCTGTATATTGTCACCCTGCTTATTTAACTTCTATGCAGAGTACATCATGAGAAACGCTGGGCTAGAAGAAACACAGCTGGAGTCAAGATTTCCAGGAAAAATCAATAACCTCTTCACTATAGTGACAACTATTAAAACCTTAGTCTGTGTCCTTTTTTTTTCCGCTCAATATTTCATGAATAGATTAATCAATTCAACAGTTATCTATTTATTTTTTCTTATTTATTTGTTAAAAAAACAGTTATCTATTGAATACCTAATTAGTGCCACACGCTATGCTGCTGACAGAGGATAAATAAGAAAAATAAGGTCTTCGGGAGCTTACAGTTGGGTGGGAAGGACAACAACAAACGAAGATACAAGTAATAATTATAGGTTACATTAAGGCTTTGGAGAATATAAACAAGTAAATGAGATAGTGGCTGAGAAGGCCATCTAGATATGGTTATGTTAGGCTTTTTCCTCTGAGAAATAGAGACTAATGTGAGCTGAGAAGTATAAGATGTTTATTGGGGAAAATACCTGTGAGAGAGAATGTAGAGTGAGTCAGAAGAGGCTGAGAAGCCCTGATGATGATGCCTATGCAGCTCTAACTTCTGTGAGGAAGAGAGAGGACAGAAAATTGTAGAATCAAAGTTCTACTAAAGTCTTGACTGATGGGGAGTCTTCAAGCCAAAGTCACCGGTCAGAGGAGTCCTGTATCTCCTAGGAAGGAGCCTGACTTAGCATCCCTGTTACATCCAGGCATTGGCTGGGAGCAGCAAGGTGGTGATGACTTCAGAGTAGAGGAACGTGGAGAGAAACTGACCAGTTTTGCACCCTGCTGTTGGAGATCTGAGACAAGCACATTCACCACTGCTTCATACAGCATACAAAATATCCTCTCTAAAGAGGCAAAACTTAAGCTGAGGCTTTTTAGTGATGAGAATGGGACAGTCATTTTACACTTTAGGAAAGTATATTCTAGGCTAAGGGACAAGCAAGTACAGAGTTATGAAAGACATGCTTTGACCCATGAATAGAGAGGAGACCCTAGATTGAAGGAAAGTATGATATAAAAGGCAGGTTTAGAGGGAGGCAAGAACCTAATATTATCATGTGAAGATTTTAAGGCTCTGGTAAAGAGGGATTATTTCTTTTTTTCACTTAGAGCAGAGAGAATGGGGATGACATGTAATTTTATATGTTGCAAAAAAAAAAATTCTTTAAGCTACCTTGTAGACCACGTACTGAAAGGGGGCAAGGGTGAAGGCAGGGAGAACCAGTTAGGAGGTAATGCAGTAGTACAGATGAGAGAAGATGGTAGATTGGACTAGACTTGGAGCAGTGGTATTGCAGATGGATTCAGTAAGACAAGGATCCAGTTTCATTCTTTTTCATATGGCTGTCCAGTTTTCCCAGCATCAATTACTGGAGAGACCATCGTTTCTCTGTTGTATATCTTTGACTGTTTTATCATAAATTAATTGACCACGTATGCCTGGGTTTATTTCTGTACTATTTCACTAATCCTTGTGTCTTTTTTTTTTTTTTTTTTTAGGCTGTACTGCACAGCATGTGGAATGCTAGTTTTCTGATCAGGGATCAAACCTGTGCTAGGTAATGCAGTAGTACAGATGAGAGAAGATGGTAGATTGGACTAGACTTGGAGCAGTGGTATTGCAGATGGATTCAGTAAGACAAGGATCCAGTTTCATTCTTTTTCATATGGCTGTCCAGTTTTCCCAGCATCAATTACTGGAGAGACCATCGTTTCTCTGTTGTATATCTTTGACTGTTTTATCATAAATTAATTGACCACGTATGCCTGGGTTTATTTCTGTACTATTTCACTAATCCTTGTGTCTTTTTTTTTTTTTTTTTTTAGGCTGTACTGCACAGCATGTGGAATGCTAGTTTTCTGATCAGGGATCAAACCTGTGCTTCTTGCAGTGGAAGCACAGAATCCTAACCACTGGACCACCAGGGAAGTCCCTTTGTGACTATTTTTATGCAATACTATAGGGCTTCTCTGGTGGCTCAGTGGGTAAACAGTCTGCCTACAATGTGGCAGAGCCATGTTCGATCCCTGGGTTGGGAAGATCCCCTGGATCAAGAAATGGCAACCCACTCCAGTATTCTTGCCTGGAGAATTCCATGGACAGAGGAGCCTGGTGGGCTACAATCCATGAGGTCACAAATAGTTGGGCAGGACTGAGTGACTAACATTTTCATTTCACTTTCACACACTGTTTTGATTAGTATAGCTTTATAGTATAGTTTGAAATCAAGAGATGTGATGCTTCTAGCTTTGTTCTTTTTTCAAAACTGCTTTGGCTATTTAGGGTCTTTTGTGGGTCCATACAGATTTTAGGATTGTTTGATCTATTTCTATAAAAGTTGCCATTGGGATCTTAATAGAGGTTTCATTGAATATAGATTGCTTTGGAATATGAACAATTTGGTGTTAATTCCACAGTCTGAGCATGGAATTATTTGTGCCTTCTTCATTTCCTTTCATCAGTATTTTATAGTTTTTGACATATACATTTTCAACTTCCTGGTTAAATAGGTTCCTGGATATTTTCTTTTCTTTTTACTTTTTCATGAAAATGTAAATGAGATTGTTTTCTTAGCTTATCTTTCTGATAGTTTATTAATGTATAAAATGAAACAGATTTTTTTTTGTATATTGATCTTCTATTCTGCAACTAGATTGAATTTATTATTTGAATGATATTTTTGTGGCATGTTTAGGGCTTTCTGTATATAATGTCATCTGCAAATAGAGATAGTTTTACTTCTTTCATTCTGATTCAGATACTTTTTATTCCTTATTTTCTTGCCAAATTGATCCGTATAGGAAGATCCAATACTATGTTGAATAGGAGTGATGAGAGTGGATGTCCTTGTCTTGTTTCTGATTTTAGAGGAAATGCTTTCAGCTTTTCACTCTTCTGTATGATGTTAGCTGTAGACATTGTATATGGCCTTTATTATGTTGAAGTATATCTACTCAACCCTGGAGGAAGGCATGGCAACCCACTCAAGTACTCTTGCCTAGAGAATCCCCATGTACAGATGGGTGGGCTACAGCCCATGGAGTCGTGAAGACTCAGACACGACTGAGTGATTAAGCATGCAGGCATGCATGTCCACTCTATACCCATGTTGTTGAGAGTTTTTCTCATCAACATCCATTGATATTGAATTTTATCGAAAGCTTTTTTTTTGCATCCATGAGATGATCATACAGTTTTTATTCTTTAGTTTGATAATGTGGCAGATTACATTAATTGATTTGCAGATATTGAACCCTCCTTTCACCCTTGGGAAAAATCCCACTTCATCCAGATATGTCCTCCCTTTAATACACTGTTGAATTCAGTTTGCTAATATTTTGTTGAGGATTTCTTCATCTATGTTCTTCAAGGTTATAATCCTATAATTTTGTTTTCCTGTTGTATCCTTGTCTTATTTTACTAGCAGAGTAATGCTGCCTCACAAGATGAGTTTTAGAGTATTCCCTCATGTTTCATAAACATAAGAAAGCTGAGCGCCGAAGAATTGATACTTTTGAAATGTGGCATTGGAGAAGACTCTTGAGAGTCCCTTGGATTGCAAAGAGATCCAACCAGTCCATCCTAAAGGAGATCAGTCCTGGGTGTTCATTGGAAGGACTGATGTTGAAGCTGAAACTCCAATATTTTGGCCACCTGATGTGAAGAATTGACTCATTTGAAAAGACCCTGATACTGGGAAAGATTGAGGGTGGGAGGACAAGGGGACAACAGAGGATGAGATGGTTGGATGGCATCACCAATTCAATGGACATGAGTTTGAGTAAACTCTGGGAGTTGGTTATGGACAGGGAAGCCTGGTGTGCTGCAGTCCATGGGGTCACAAAGAGTCAGACACGACTGAGCTACTGAACTGAACTATGTTTCATAAGTGCTCAATCATTAAAACCTTTTAAATAGGTGTTATCATCTTCACTTTACTGATGAGTAAACTGGAACTTAGGCTTGCTCAATATCACACCCAACCATAAGTATGTTTATAGCCTATGCAGTTCCATTGAATAGTTTCATTTTAAGCACTTCACTCCTTAAACTATTGATTTCCAAATAATAAATAAAAAATAAATTCTCTGAAATAGAAAAATAAAGAATTCAAATCATTTTATCCAATGGCAAAGGACAACAGTAAGCTATATTTTGACATAAATATAATGTAGCCAACAAATCTGAAGATGGAAGTAGGATTTGGGCGCAAGGCTTAAGGGGTACATTGTTAAGTACATAAGAAACTGAACATAAGACTCATAATATTGATCACATCTTTCTGATTAATTCACTTATAATCCCATGTGCATGAGTGCTAATTTGCTTTAGTCATGTCTGACTCTCCACAACCCCTTAAACTGTAGCCCACCAGGCTCCTCTGTCCATGGGATTTTATAGGCAAGAAAACTGGAGTGGGTTGCCATGCCCTCCTCCAGGGGGTCTTCCTGACCCAGAATTGAACCTGTGTCTCATGTCTCCTGCATTGGCAGGAAGGTTCTTTACCACTAGCACCACCTGGGAAACCCATAAACATATGTGTCCTATTAGACACATTTTCATTTAGATGCAAAAATAAAAGAGCAAAAATAATTTTATACATAGAAAGTATAAAATAAAAACACCTGTGCAAATATTTAGACATGAACATTTAAGCCTACATATTTAAACACAGATGATCAATTTCTTTCAGATGGTGTGTTTGAATTAAAGTAACTCCTCACTTCTGGTTCTGCAAGCATATTGTGATACCTCAAGCAATAATAAGATAAACAAAAGTACCTAATTCATGATAAAAGATAATGGTTATTTTAATATCTGATTTTAGTTCAGAAGGGGATTGATTTCTTTTTGGTTGCTTTTTGCTTTTTAGTGGGGGAACTTATAATGAAAACGGATGTCTCAATAAGATATTTGAATGTCAGAGGCCACAGCCATCTGGTACAATGTAAGCAACACAGTATGTGGACCATCTGGGCTTGCTACCATTATCCTGCAAACTGGCTGGGCATGAGTGAGCCTCTGAAGCCTAACTCCAGGGCACTCTGGTTTGTCTGTTTCAAAAGAGCTCCATTTGTCAATATTTTGGATCTGGTACAGAGCCAGTCTGAGGTTTTGTGCTGAGGTTTATGAAAATACGTGGCTTAACTGGACTGTGGGCTCTAATTTCCTACTGCCAGAATACTGAGACTTCGACATGTTTTGGCTTCTTAATTCATTCTCTTTCTACATTTTTTTTTCTGTTCTTTTGCCCAAATCATATCCTGTTATTATATCCAGGCTCCCCTGTCCATGGAATTCTCCAGGCAAGAATACTGGAGTGGGTAGCCATTCCCTTCTCCAGGGGATCTTCCCGACCCAGGGATCGAACCTGGAACTCCTGCATTTCAGGCAGATTCTTTACCATCTGAAACACTGGGAAAGCCTATTACCTGTACAGTGTTTCTCAAATCAAAGAAATGAGAGTATGCTCACAGTTACAGTGAATTAAATTGAAAGAATTAATAGAGCAGTGTCTAAGGAGTCACAACTGTGTGTAGTAATTTTTAAACCAAGAGTCATTTGGATGACGCTGGATAAGTCACTTGACCTTTCTGGTATCTTCTGCCTAACTCATATCTTGCATAAAAAACAAGATACTGTATGAGAAGGTACTGAGATGCACAAAATAATGGATCAATATAAAATAGGTGATCATGAGAGAGATTATGAGCAAGATTATTAAAGTGAGGAGCTTTAGGAAGATCAAAATATAGTTGAGTTTCTGATTCCTAACTCAGCTGACTTATTTGGATGCTAAAATAACAGACATGAAATGAGTTTTGGCAGAAAATGTTGATTACATACAACTATTTTCCTCCATATCCTAGGCAAAGGAAGCAGGAAGACTAAAGACTCAAGTTGAACACAATGAATACCAATATAGATGGGTGAGCAGAGAAGTTGAGGATAGCGGAATAGGCTTGAGTCAGACAACAAAGGGTCTTTTTAGTCACAGTACACTATAGCAGACATTATTCATTGCCTGCTCCAAATTTATCCTGACTTCCGTACTTTATTGCTGATAGAATTCTGATTTATGTGCTCAGATAAGATGATCCTCCTCCCTCCAAGCCCCAGAAACTGAAATTTCCTTAGTCTAAGATAATAATGGTCATTCTGTGAATGTGTGTGATCCAACACTAGCCAATGAGACATAAGGCAGTGACTCCAAGAGAGCTTCTCAAATGATTTTCTTCCACTCATTATGGAGAAACTCTCTGCCTTTGGACAATACTGTGTGAGTTTCATCCATATTGTAAATTTAGAAACAAAATTGTGAGAATATAGTATACTAAAGCTGATATACTACTGAATCAACTAATCCAGGAAAGATTTTGTATACATTTGCCTTGTTGTAATATTTCTTTCTTGTTACATCATTTCATTGTATGGGCCTAGGCAAAGTAGCCTTTTCATACTGTTCTTGGGGTCTCAAGGCAAGAATACTGAAGTGGCTTGCATTCCCTTCTCCAGTGGACCTCATTCTGTCAGACCTCTCCACCATGACCCTCCCATCTTAGGTGGTCCCACATGGTATGGCTTAGTTTCATTGAGTTAGACAAGGCTGTGGTCCTAGTGTAATTAGATTGACTAGTTTTCTGTGATTATGGTTTTTAATGTGTCTGCCCTCTGATGCCCTCTTGCAACACTTACCCTCTTACTTGGGTTTCTCTTACCTTGGATGAGGGGAATCTCCTCAATACCACCCCTCCTGACCTTGAACGTGGAGTAGCTCCTCTAGGCCCTCCTGCGCTCATGCAGCCACCACTCCTGCACGGCTGCCAAACCTAAACTCAGGCAGGGGGTAGCTCCTCTCAGTCGCTGCCCCTGGCCTCAGGCATGGGGTACCTTCTCTTGCTGCTCCTGCGCTGTTGCAGCCTGGCACTCTCAGCCACTGCCCCTGACCTCGGTTGTGGGGTAGATCCTCTCAGCCGCTCTAGTGTGTCATCACAGCCACTCGTGCTTGTGTGCCATCCTAGCTACCAGCGCTTGATCTCCAATATGCTACTGGAACTCAGTGGAGAAATAACTCCAGAAAGGATGAAGGGATTGAGCTAAAGCAAAAGCAATACCCAGTTGTGGATGTGAGGGTGATAGAAGCAAGGTCTGATGCTGTAAGAGCAATATTGCATAGGACATGGAATGTTAGGTCCATGAATCAAGGCAAATTGGAAGTGGTCAAACAGGTGATGGCAAGAATGAAAGTAAACATTCTAGGAATCAGCGAACTAAAATGGACTGGAATAGGTGACTTTAACTCAGATGACCATTATATATACTACTGTGGGCAGGAGCCATCATGGTCAACAAAGGAGTCCGAAATGCAGTATTTGGATGCAATCTCAAAAACGACAGAATGATCTCTGTTCATTTCCAAGGCAAACCATTCACTATCACAGTAATCCAAGTCTCTGTCCCAACCAGTAACACTGAAGAAGCTGAAGTTCAATGGTTGTATGAAGATCTAAGAGACCTTTTAGACTAACACACACACACAAAAAAACATGTCCTTTCCAACATAAAGAATTGGAGTTCAAAAGTAGGAAGTCAAGAAACACCTGGAGTAACAGGGAAATTTGGCCTTGTAATACAGAATGAAGCAGGGAAAGGGCAAATAGAATTTTGACAAGAGAACACACTGGTCATATAAAACACTCTCTTCCAACAACACAAGAGAAGACTCTACACATGGACATCACCAGATAGTCAACACTGAAACCAGATTGATTATATTCTTTGCAGCCAGAGATGAAGAAGCTCTATACAGCCAGCAAAAACAAGACAGAAAGCTGACTGTGGCTCAGATCAAGAGCTCTTTATTGCCAAATAAAGACTTAAATTGAAGAAAGTAGGGAAAACCTATCAAATCCCTTATGATTATACAGTGAAAGTGAGAAATAGATTTAAGGAACTAGGTCTGATAGATAAAGTGCCTGATGAACTATGGAATGAGGTTCGTGACATTGTATAGGAGAGAAGAATCAAGACCATCCCCATGGGAAAGAAATGCAAAAAAGCAAAATGGCTGTCTAGGGAGGCCTTACAAATAGCTGTGAAAAGAAAAGTAAAAAAGCAAAGGAGAAAAGGAAAGATATAAGCATCTGAATCCAGATTTCCAAAGAATATCAAGAATGGATAAGAAAGCCTTCTTCAGTGACCAATGCAAAGAAATAGAGGAAAACAACAGAATGGGAAAGACTAGAGATCTCTTCAAGAAAATTAGAGATACCAAGGGAACATTTCATGCAAAGATGAGCTTGGTAAAGGACAGAAATGGTATGGATCTAACAGAAACAGAACATATTAAGAAGAGGTGGCAAGAATACACAGAAGAACTGTACAAAAAAATCTTCACAACCCAGATAATCACAATGGTATGATCACTCACCTAGAGCCAGCCATCCTGGAATGTGAAGTCAAGTGACCCTTAGAAAGCATCACTATGAACAAAGCTAGTGGAGGTGATGGAATTCCAGTTGAGCTATTTCAAATCCTGAAAGATGANTGGAAAAGACCCTGATGCGGGGAGGGATTGGGGGCAGGAGGAGAAGGGGACGACCAACGATGGGATGGCTGGATGGCATCGCGGACCCAATGGACGTGAGTCTGAGTGAACTCCGGGAGTTGGTGATGGACAGGGAGGCCTGGTGTGCTGCAATTCATGGGGTCTCAAGGAGCTGGACACAACTGAGCGACTGAACTGAACTGTACTTGATGTAAGAATGAAGTAAGCTGTGTCAAAATGTCAGTGTCTCATCTGTTGTTGATAAGCACTAGGCGCTCAGCTGCCCAAGGGTCCTGCTGGGGGCTTATCAGTTAAATCATATGAAGAAGCAAATATGGTGAGGGAACATTTAGACTATAATATCCAGAGATGTGAGGACTATCTCAGAATTTTGATCTGGGCAAGGAGACTCTTTGTTGACCTAAACAGCTTTCCAAATCTCCTTGGGACCATGTTAAAGGTGATTCTTAGTAACAGTGGCAAAAGTCATGCAACCATTCCTGGAGATCACCTTGCCTGCCATCACCAGGGACCATATTCCATAGCAATATGCTTGAGCCACAAGGGATTTTGGCTTTCTGCTAGCAGCTGGAGATCAGTTCTTGGTTGGTCAGCCATCTCTCCCAAGTACCAACTCATATAACGGTACACACTGAATGAAATTTGGATCTTATTCCTTTCGTCTAATACTTTTGCCACCTGATGGGAAGAGCCAACTCATTGGAAAAGATCCTGATGCTGAGAAAGATTTAAGGCAAGATGAGAAGGGGACAATGAAGATGGTATCACCGACTCAATGGACATGAGTATGAGAAAACTCTGGGAGATAGTGAAGGACAGCGAAGCCTGGCTTGCTGCAATCCACGTGGTCACAAAGAGTTGGACATGATTGAGTGAGTGAACAATAAAATCCCTGCCTGAATTAACAGTGCAACTAATCTAACCTTGGATTGAGGTATGTTATTTCTTTATTGGCTCACTAAGAGACATTATCCCATATGCTGCTGGCTTGTGAAATTACTCATTTCCTGCGGTGAACTTGTGTGAAATAAAATATTGGCAAAGACAATCTCAGCCTCTGAGAATAATTTGTCCCCAAAACAAATTTTGGGGACATTCACATTTCACATTCAATTTTTATTGGTGAGGCAATGAGGTAGTGAGTAGTTTGGGTGACATGCCACCATGGGAGTTCTTATCCACTTTTACTCTGCTTAATAAGTTTTGGTGGTGAGATTGTATGAGCTTTGCTCACAGTTACCAGGCTTCCTGAATACTTAAGTAAGCAAGGAGTTAAGTATGATCAGGTATGAGTTAAGCATATTCTTCTGCTACACTTCACTGTTGAACTTAACCAAGGTTTTTCTTACCCTGCTTTAAAGAAAAGTGGTGCTTTCTCATTCTGGTGCTAAAAGCATCCAAGGTCTTCTTCCCAGATGCTGCTTCTTTTGTCTCTTTCTCCCGATGCATCACTTAAGAATACTTTGATGACCAGAGCTTCCTGTGTCAGAGAGCTCAGTACTCATCAACTAATTAACTCTCCAAAGAAAGCTGAGCTGCTATGTCTGTTTGTGCTTTCTTACGCTCTCGGTGGCTCTGCTTCCTGCTTCCTGCTGTGGCCCGAAGAGCAAAGTGGGGAGATCACTGTCGGGGGCTGCAGGGCCTCAGGCTTCAGTTCATGCTTTTGTTTTTCCAGTTAGGAGAGACCTTCCTTGATAAAAAGCTATTCATTTCGTTACTTCAGCCTTCCACAGAAGCAAGGTTCAACCAGTTTTTTACACCAAATTTTTTTCTTTGTTAACAGTACTTTAAAGAAAAACAACCCATATTTGAATAGATTAGAACCTTCAAATGGATTAACAGTGTTTTCCCCATTTCATTTCTTGTATAGTAGAATTGTTACTTTTCAGCTGGCTTCAAAATGTCAAATCTCTTGTCTAGGTGAATAATACCATATTTCTTCCAAGTTGAACTGCCTGCTGGACTCCTCTGCTTGGGGCCCTCATAGACACCCCATAGTCAAGTGTGTGTAGAAGAACTGAAACAAGCAGGAAGCTTTTCTGTCCCCCTTTTCTTGCCTTCAACCTCTATCACCTTCCCTGAGTCTCAGAGGGTAGATTTGGAACAGCTGCTAATCTAAGAAGGAAAAGGATGCAAAGAAAGGAGGGGCAGCCAGGAAACAATAGTGCAGCCTTAGGGCAGGGCCTCGGAGAAGGCACGGGCGACCCACTCCAGTACTCTTGCCTGGAAACTCCCGTGGACAGAGGAGCCTGGTAGGCTGCGGTCTCTGGGATCGCTAAGAGTCAGACACGACTGAGCGACTTCACTTTCACTTTTCACTTTCATGCATTGGAGAAGGAAATGGCAACCCACTCCAGTGTTCTTGCCTGGAGAATCCCAGGGACGGAGGACCCTGGTGGGCTGCTGTCTATGGGGTCGCACAGAGTCAGACACGACTGACGTGACTTAGCAGCAGCAGGGCAGAGCCTCAAGGGATAGATGTAACAGTGTGTTTACGTCCTTTACAGAATGAAAATCCAGCACTTGGCAGATGTCAGCATTCTCCATACCAGAGAAGACCACCTGAGGCCAGACTAAAGGAACCGGAGAAGCTCATCAAGATTACCTGGGACCACACTTAGGGAATGCAGGTCCTGCACACACTCTAATCATATAAGCAACCCCATCCTTGAACTGTTGCCATAAAACTCCTCACCAAACTCCCCTGGGTAGAGAGACAGTTTTTGAGGACAGAAGCCCACTGTGTTCCCCTCCTTGCCTGGCAAACCATAAAACAATTCTTTTCTACTGCAGCAAGACTCTGTCTGAGATTTGATTTGGTACCAGTTAAAAAGGCTGAAACTTGGCATTCGAACCTCTCAACTCCCCCAACCCCGGAGGGAGGTCCTCACTGAATGTGTTAATGGCTCTATCGTCCTTCCAGTCACCAGGCTCAGAATGCTGTCAATTCCTCCCTTTCTCTTCCCCTCCACTCATGAACATTTACCAGGTCAACAAAGACTTTTTGCCATTTGTCTTCATCCCCTATTCTCTGTTCTGCTGCCATTTGCTTCTTTCAGTCCTTCTTTGCTTCTATTTTCAGATTATCCTTGTGGCTTCTTACCTAGGCGCTGCTTGCCTCTCACTTCTCTAAGGAATGTGTGGCCAAGTTCATTGTCCTGTAGAGGCTCCGATCAAGTCACTCCCAGCATCCAATCTGCTTTCCCATGACCCACAGACTAAAGGCAGACACCTCAAATCACTTCCTGCCCTAGTGGATGTAAACAAATACAAACACAACACAAATCAGTGGAGAAGCAAACTCCCTCAGATAAATCTATGCCTGGCCCCAGTACAACTTCCCCCAGCTCCTGTTCAGACTCTTGTTCCCAATAGAAATGAACTGCAGGGTGCTCCTGTGATGAGAGCACATTCTTAACTCCATAAGCCTGTGCTATTCTCTTCACCTGGGGTTCTCTTTTCCCTTGTCTAAACATATAGTCCTACAAATCTGTATTAGTTTGCAAGAGCTGCTGTAAAAAGTGCTGCAAACTGGCTGACTTCTTAGAACAACAGAAATTTATTGTGTCCCAGTTCTGGAAGCAAGTCTGAAATTAAGGTGTCAGTAGGGGCATGTTACCTCTAAGGCACTAGGGAAAGATTTGTTCCAGGCCTTTCTCTTAGCTTCTGGTTAAGTCCCTTGGCTCATGGCAGCATAATACCAATCTTCATATGGCATCTGTGCGTGTACATGTGTGTGTGCGCGTGTGTGCGTGTGTGTGTCCAAACTCCCCCTTGAAGGACACCACTTGCACTGGACTTAAGGGCTCACCCTACTACAGTATGACCTTAACTACTTACATCTACAGTGACCCTTTTCCAAATAATGTCATATTCTGCAGTACTGGGGCGTTAGACTTCATCATAAGAACTTTGATTTGATAAAATTCAAACTATAACATCATCCTAACAGCCAAGCTCAGATGTCACCTCCTTCTGGAAACTTTGCAGGTGTAGTCTTTATCTCCTGACTCTGAGTTTGACATAATCTCTATTCCTCTTTGATGACGTTTGGCCTAAGTAGCCCCCATAACTTTTCTGTGCTTTATGACAGAAGCACTAGCTTTGCATCTGATTCAGGTATTTGAACGGGCTTCAAGATGTTTTTTGAAGGGAATGTTGACCCTGCTTGCAGGGCCTCTAGTTCCCACATTCATCTCTCATCTCCCTCAGAAGATGCAAGAGAAGCACATGTGGTTCAGAGAGGTCTCTCTGTGGCCTTGTGAACCTGCTGTGTGTGATTGAGGGGGTGTCCCAGTGACAATATCCTGCCATGACAGTTGTGTCCAGAACCAGTGCTGGAGTTCTGAAGATAGTTCCTGAGACCTCCTTTACTTCCAACTACTCAAAACTGTACTTCCAGCTGCTCCCATGAAAAACTGAGCTTGCTTTGAGCTACGACCACCTGCTCGTCTGTAGCTTTCCCGACTGGAGCAGTTAATCTGCTATTTAAGATGCAGATCTTGATTTCTCTCCACAGCCTGCCCAGGCACATTTTGCATGCAGTTCTGATAGTGGTGTGTGTGTGAGAATTGGGTTGGGTCACACCATTTAATAAAGCTATCATGACTGATGTGAGCACTACACACCAAAGCAAACAGGAGGCACATGGCGACACTCTTTGTGGCATGAAATCATGCAGCTTCCACTTGGGTATGGACCTTTTTGATGTCACAGGGTGAGGGATTAAGTCATAATTATGTAGATCTAAATTACCTTCCAGCAAACCCACTGGTGCTTCTTCATTAACCTCCCAGCAGGCTTTAATTCCAGCATAAGACTGATCACCCTTCAGCTGCCCGACATCCAGCCTGCAGAATATGTTTGGAATTAAGCAGAGACTTTGGTTGAAAAGAACATCAAGTGCCATTTCTCTACTTTGGTCTCAGACTTGATTTCGATTAGCAAGTATGTGTCCTCCATTCATGATAGTGCTGGGGATGCGTGATCGTCAGGTTCCATGTATCTGATTTCACGGCCCAAAGCTCACAGCACTGTAATCTGAGAACGCAGGAGTTATTAGGACCTTGCGTATCACTGATCATCTTGAGTTTTCATTGGAAGGCAGTACAATTCCAAGTTAGATTTCTTCCAGAAACTTTTATGGCTGAGGTGGCCAAATGGTATATTCATGAACATTTTCAAGGCCCGAGTCAGACTCAGAATTAGAGCTGTAACATCTTAATGTCTTTTTCAGGAGCACTGAAATAACCAGGAGAAAAGGTTTAGGGATTAGAGGCATCTGTTAGGAACATGGATGTTCCCATCCTACATCAGGTTGTGGTGGTTGATCCCTGGTCAGAGTGCAGGATGCCTTGGGGCTGGTCCACTGACCCTTGTCTGGGGTTACTTAGGAGCTTGTTTCAGCAAGGATAGTGTATGAGCCCAAACCACCTCCTTCATAGTCCTTTGGAGGGAACCAAGGAGACTGCCTCTCAATGCTAGCAAGTTTAAATAGTTTGTTTTAGAAGACTTCGAGGCAGTCCCTGAAAGATATGGACAGTGAGATCTGCTTTTTTTCCATTAAGGAGGGAGCTAGGCTTTCTCTTACCTTAAGGGATCAGTCACAGTGCAACAGCTTTAAGACATTACAGAGATATTTTTTTTTCCTACTCTATAATAGGGAAAAGTCTTCAGTTAACCTTAAACTGGGTAATGCTTAGCCCCTGAGAAAAGCATACAGGAGATAACAGAATTTGGAGGAACATTCTGGGCCAATAGATCCTCCAACCAGAATGTTAGTGGGCTTAAAAAAGGAACAAATGGCCAGGTCCCACTCTATGCCTACAAGTCAACATCTCCAGGGGTTGGGAGTTGGATTTCTTCCTCTTTAAGCTTCTATCAGGCTTATTTCTGGTTGCAGTAGTTTTCCTAACTCTTCTAGGTAATTTCCGATCTCTGTTTCTTGTTTTTATTTTAGCTTTTTTATGCATGTGGGCCATAATTCCAGAGACCTTCAAATTGTTTCTGGAAAACAGATGGCAGTGCTAGTGATACAGGAGATAACAGAATTTGGAGGAACATTCTGGGCCAATAGATCCTCCAACCAGAATGTTAGTGGGCTTAAAAAAGGAACAAATGGCCAGGTCCCACTCTATGCCTACAAGTCAACATCTCCAGGGGTTGGGAGTTGGATTTCTTCCTCTTTAAGCTTCTATCAGGCTTATTTCTGGTTGCAGTAGTTTTCCTAACTCTTCTAGGTAATTTCCGATCTCTGTTTCTTGTTTTTATTTTAGCTTTTTTATGCATGTGGGCCATAATTCCAGAGACCTTCAAATTGTTTCTGGAAAACAGATGGCAGTGCTAGTGGTAGATGTCAAATTATAAACAAAATCGAAAACAGAGGTCATTCACAAAAATAATCTACCACAGGAGAAGGAAACCATATTCATCATCTATGATAAGTGGCCATCTATCTTTGGTTGAAACCTTTAAATGACAAGCAACTCACTACTTTAAAATGTGACCTGTTCCACTGTGGGCTGCTACAGGAAGTTTTTCCCTCTTTAAAACAAAATTA
Source organism: Aepyceros melampus (assembly GCA_006408695.1). NCBI lineage: Eukaryota > Metazoa > Chordata > Mammalia > Artiodactyla > Bovidae > Aepyceros > Aepyceros melampus. The sequence continues at coordinate 140,097 of SJXQ01011259.1, forward strand.
GCTCCCTGGTAACATTTCTCTAATGCTCTTAATTCTTTTCTTGGATTACTTTAAAGGTCTTTTCCCTCTCCATATGTATGCTGCTGCTGCTGCTGCTAATTCACTTCAGTCGTGTCCAACTCTGTGTGACCCCATAGACGGCAGCCCACCAGGCTCCCCTGTCCCTGGGATTCTCCAGGCAAGAACACTGGAGTGGGTTGCCATTTCCTTCTCCAATGCATGAAAGTGAAAAGTGAAAGTGAAGTTGCTCAGCCATGTCTGACTCTTAGCGACCACATGGACTGCAGCCTTTCAGGCTCCTCTGTCCATGGGATTTTCCAGTCAAGAGTACTGGAGTGGGGCGCCATTGCCTTCTCTGCTCCATATGTATAGTTATCATTAATATTTGTTGCATAACAAATGATCCCCAAACTTAGCATTTAAACAACAATCTGTGTGAGAATCACAGTTTCTGAGGGTCAGGAATCCAAGAGCAAATTACCAGGATGGTTCCAGCTCAGGGTTTCTCATGAGTTACGAAGACATCAGTTGGTATGTTTATAGTCATCTCAAAACTTGATAGGAGCTGGAAAATTTGCACAAGGTAACCCATTCACACGGTTGTTGGCAGGAGGTCTCGGTTCCTTGCCATGTGGCTCTTCCCATAGGGCTGTTTTGAATGTCCTCATAATGTGCAAGCTGGCTTCCCCCAGAGCAAGTGATCCAAGTGAGCAAGGCAAAATCTCAGTACCTACCAGACCTAATATGGTAACATACCACCACTTCTGCCTTATTGTACTCAGTAGAATTGAGTTGTTTACTGCAGCCCAACTCAAGGGGAATGGAATTAAACTCTGCCTCTTTAAAAAAAAATCTCTTTATTGTTACCGTTGTTATTCAGTCATTTAGTCATGTCCAACTTTTTGAGACCCCACAGACTATAGCATGCCAGGCTTCCCTGTCCTTCAGCATCTCCTGAAGTTTGCTCAAACTCATGTGCATTGAGTTGGTGATGACAGCAAACCATCTCATTCTCTGTCATCCCCTTCTCCTCCTGCCTTCAATCTTTCCCAGCATCAGGATCTTTTCTAATGAGTCGGCTCTTCACATCAGATGGCCAAACACTGAAGCTTCAGATTCAGCATCAGTCCTTCCAATGAATATTCAGGACTGATTTCCTTTAGGATGGACTGGGTGGATCTGCTTGCAGTTTGAGGAACTCTCAAGAGTCTTCTCCTACACCACAGTTCAAAAGCATCAATTCTTTGGTGCTCAGCTTTCTTTACAGTTCAACTCTCACACCCATACATGACTACCAGAAAAAATAGCTTTGACTAGATGGACCTCTGTTGGCAAAGGATGATGTCTCTGCTTTTTAACATGCTAAGTTTGTCATAACTTTTCTTCCAAGGAGCAAGTGTCTTTTAATTTCATGGCTGCAGTCACCATAGTGATTTTGGGTTCAAGAAAATAAAATCTGTCACTGTTTCCGTTGTTTTCCCATCTATCTCTATGAAGTGATGGGACAGGATGCCATGATCTAAGATTTTTGAATCTTGAGCTTTAAGCCAGCTTTTTCACTCTCCTCTTTCACCTTTATCAAGAGGCCCTTTAGTTCTCCTCTTCCTGATAGGAAAGAGAAGCGTGATGTCATATGCATATCTGAAGTTATTGATATTTTGGCCGGCAATTCTTATTCCACCTTGTGATTCATCCAGTCCGGCATTTCACATGATGTACTCAGTTCAGTTCAGTTCAGTCGCTCAGTCGTGTCCAACTTTGGGACCAGATGCCATGATCTTCGTTTTCTGAATGTTGAGCTTTAAGCCAACTTTTTCACTNTTGGACTCTTTTGTTGACCACGATGGCTACTCCATTTCTTCTGAGGGATTCCTGCCCGCAGTAGTAGATATAATGGTCATCTGAGTTAAATTCACCCATTCCAGTCCATTTTAGTTTGCTGATTCTTAGAATGTCGACATTCACTCTTGCCATCTCCTGTTTGACCACTTCCAATTTGCCTTGATTCATGGACCTGACATTCCAGGTTCCTATGCAATATTGCTCTTTATAGCATCAGACCTTGCTTCTATCACCAGTCACATCCATAACTGGGTATTCTTTTTGCTTTGGCTCCATCGCTTCATTCTTTCTGGAGTTATTTCTCCACTGACCTCCAGTAGCATATTGGGCACCTACCGACCTGAGGAGTACCCCTTTCAGTATCTTATCATTTTGCCTTTCATACTGTTCATGGGGCTCTCAAGGCAAGAATACTGAAGTGGTTTGCCATTCCCTTCTCCAGTGGACCACATTCTGTCAGACCTCTCCACCATGACCTGCCCTTGGGTTGCCCTGTGGGCATGGCTTATTTTCACTGAGTTAGACAAGGCTGTGGTTTAGTGTGATTAGATTGACTAGTTTTTTGTTAGTATGGTTTCAGTGTGTCTGCCCTGTGATGCCCTCTTGCAACATCTACTGTCTTAGTTGGGTTTCTCTTACCTTGGGCTTGGGGTATCTCTTTATGGCTATTCCAGCAAAGCACAACCACTGCTCCTTACCTTGGACGAGGGGTATCTCCTCCCACCGCCCTTCCTGACCTTCAACGTGGGATAGCTCCTCTAGGCTCTCCTGCACCCACACTGCCACCACTCCTTGGATGTGGGGTTGCTCCTCCTAGCCGCCGCCCCTGGCCTTGGCCGTGGGTTGCTCCATCCTGCCGCCGTCCCTGGTCTCGGGCACCACCCCTGGCCTCTGGACGCAGGGTGGCTCCTCCCAGGCGCTGCCCCTGGCCTTGGACACGGGGTGGCTCCTCCCGGCCGTTGCCCCTGGTCTCGGATACAGGTATCTCCTCCCAGCTGTCGCCCCTGACCTGGGATGTGGGGAGCTCCTCTCAGCTCTTCCTGCGCTGTTGCAGCCTGGCACTCTGGGCCGCTGGCCCTGACCTCGGACATGGGGTAGCTGTTGGCCGTGCTTAGTGCGCCAGCCGCTGCTGCCACTGCCTGTGCTTAGTGCTCCGGCTGCCATCGCCGCCTGCATATAAGTTAAATAAACAGGTAAAACCACCTCATGCGAAGAGTTGACTCATTGGAAAAGACTCTGATGCTGGGAGGGATTGGGGGCAGGAGGAGAAGGGGATGACCGAGGATGAGATGGCTGGATGGCATCTCGGACTCAATGGACGTGAGTCTGAGTGAACTCTGGGAGTTGGTGATGGACAGGGAGGCCTGGCATGCTGCAAATCATGGGGTTGCAAAGAGTCGGACACGACTGAGTGACTGACCTGAACTGATACAGTGTTGATGTACTCATTTCTCAATTTTGAACCAGTCTATTGTTCCATATCTGGTTCTCTTTATTGATGTTTTCTATCTGGTGAGACATCATTCTTTTTCTTCCCTTTAATTCTTTACATGATTTTCTTAATTCTTCGAATGTATTCATAATAGCTAACTGCTGGGAGCCAGCGTAAGGAACTCCGTCCGTGGCAAAGGTCATGAGGATGGAGGCTTGGGATACTCAAAGGCAGGATTGAGCCTCAGTAGCCCCCCTGTTCCCGAGCATCTACCCCCCAAAACCAGAGTCTGCCTACTTTACTGTGTTATGCTTTCCACCTACTCTTCTGACATTAACAGGGGGCTGTCCCTCCACCACCTTTTTCTGGAAAAAGTTAATTTAGAGCTTTTAGATAATAAATCTCCTGTGCATCATAAGAGTGTTTCTATCCAAAAACCCCTCTGATGGCTTTCTAGCCTGCCTGCTGGAGTCTTACAGCTGTGCATGTGATTGTTTGCCTCCCAACCGTGGGAGGCACAGGAAACTTAAAACATCCTAGGAATGTAGGGGTTTCCAAGGAGTCAAAAATCATTAGAATAGGACTGATTAAATGTTTCATTTGTTAAGCCAAACTTGCTGCCAAATTTTCATATCTTCTGTTTGTAGATATAGTTGGTATATAGAAAAAACAGATAGTAGCCCTGGTATTAGCAACATTAGATCTTTGAGTTAAGTACTTTCTTTGTTATAACCCACTGCACCTTTGTTCTACAGGAATGTAACTTTATTTAGTACTTTGAGGGTGATGCAGATTAAAGAAAAAACACTTCAAGGGAAAAAGAGTTTTCTGGTTGATAGACATTTGTCTAGGAAAAGAGCCATAAAAATGTTAACAGGACCCCTGATCAGAAGATGATGTAAAACCACCTGGGACCTTTGAATAGGAGAAGGTATGCAAGAGGAAAGCCTGGTCTCAATAAGGATCAGGACTGCTCCCCCTGCATAACTCTCCATATTCCATTATTTCTTTATGTACAACTTGGGGTATATAAGCTGCTTTTGAAAATAAAGTTGTGAGTCGTGGGTCTGGCACCGATGCTTGGCTTCCTCATGTTGTTTTTTTCTCCCTTTTCTGGATGAATTCCCATCTGGAGCGTGAAGGCTCACCGTGTCTACTTATTTGCCCTGGCTTCTAAGACCCACATGAGAGGGAGCCCAAGGAAGGGCACCCTCCGCTATCTAAGTGGGTGCCAGTGGCCTACGTAGATGGTGCAAGTTCCTTGTCTTGGAACTTTATTGGTTTTCCATGTAAACCAAGTTATTCAGCCTCTTTTCTCCACTAATTTTCCTACTACACTATTTTCCTAATCTCTCTTTATATTTCTACATACATAAGTTTTTACTTGTCAATTCCGTCTCTACTTCGAATTCCCTGGATCCACTGGGACTGGACCCTGGCAGCTAACTGAAAGTCTTCGTGTAGTAAGTCCAACATCCAGGCTTTCTCAGGGATAATTTCTATTGACTGCTTCTTTTCTTGAGTATGAGCCATTCTTTCCTGCTTCTCTGTATGTCTTATCATTTCTTTGTTGGAAAGTAGACACTTTTATCTTAAAAACTTTTTTATTGAGATATATACCAGAATATTCACACTTTAAAGTGTATAATTTCAATGGATTTTAGCACATAGACATTCCAGGAGATATTATAGGTTCAGTTCCAGACCACTGCAATAAAGTGAATATAGCAAGAAAGCAAGTCACAGTTTGTTTTTTTCTGTGCACATAAAAGTTATGTCTACACTATTCTATAGTCTATTAAATATGCAATATTATTATGTCTAAAAATGTACATCTTAAAAATACTTTACTGATAAAAAATGCTATCATCTGAGTCGTAGTAGTAACATCAAAGATAATTGATCACAGATCACTATAATAATTTAAAATTTTGAAATATTTGAGAATTACCAAAATGTGACATAGAGACATGAAGTGAGCAAATGCTATTGAAAAAAAAATGGTACTGAGAGACTTGCTTGATGCAGGGTTGCCAGAAACCTTCCATTTGTGTTTAAAAAAAAAAAAAAAGCAATATCTGACAAGAGCAATAAAGTGAAGCATCATCTTCCTCCTGGATTATATTAGTCTCCCTGTCATCCATCTTCCAGTTCATTATTCATCATCTTCCCAGATGTCAAGTCAAAACCTGATTCCACTCTATTGCTTAAAATCCTTAGTGGTTACCCTACACTCCTCAAGGTAAACACGAACAGTTCATTAATATCTCCTGTGAACCCCAAGTCCTTCTCAGATTGTATGCCCCTCTAGTCCTGCTGACAACCATAGCTCCTTCTCTGTCCTGCAATAAGCATGGTGCTGAACTTTTTAAAACCTTCTTAAGCGCCTCTCTTCTCCTACCACAAAGAGAATAACAGGGTTTTAATTTTGTTGTTGGTTGGTTTCTCTTTATTTGGATTTGAGATGTATTTTACAGAAACTGGCTCCCTTTGAAAAAGAGCCATTCATTTAGAAAGGGTAGGTCTGGGGATAGGATGAAACTTTCTAATCAGTAAGGTAAGAGCTAATCATGCAAATGAGGGACGTCTGCAGCTTCACTAAGTCAGATGCTGCAGTGATACATTATTAATAAGCTAGCGGCTGGTGGCATGGCCTGGATATTAACAGGGTAAGTTAAATGGACTATAAATCTTGGTGTGAGAAGGGTATAAAGCTCTGCCGCCTTGGACAGGGAGCAGTTTGCAACAGCAGTAGGAGTGAGGTTTGGGGGGCTCTCTGAGTCAGGCTTCCTGATGTGTGTGGCTGGAGTGGAACAGTTTAGTGAAGCGCATATCACTGGGGCTGGGTCCAGCCTTGTCAGCAGTGGACCGAGGAGTTAGTGTCCTTGTGCTCTGCAGCAGGTTGGGACTAAAGCCTGGGTCCTGTCCTGCAAATTAGAGTTTTAGGCCCCAAGGTTACATGCACCACGCAGTGCAGAGCTGTGTCCACAACTTGGAAAATGACAACCAGCAGATATCCTATTGTGGGGGATTAGAGACCACCACTAACAGGGCATCTGAAGGGTGGGATATTCATGAAGGGTGGAATTCCTCCCTGAGAAATTCTGTCCCCAAAGAACAGACTCCGGGGTGTCTGTCCAGGAGCTATTCTCCAGAGGTGGCTGTGGCAAACCGCTGCAGTCTTGCCATCTCAATCTGACCAGTAGCAGAGGGTTGGTTAATTCCTAGGAGAGGGGTTAGAAATGAGTGGTAAGATGTGTTCAAGACATGTGCTTGGCTGATAAAGACTTTACAGGCGTTACCACTTTCTCATGAATGAATTAAAAATAAGTAAATCCAGTACTTGACAGCTATGGACTTTGGACCCAGTACTTTGGGTCTTTGACTCCCCTGAATCATGGTGAACTGTGACTCCACATCTGACTAGAAAGTGATTCTGGTGCTGCTGTCAAAATATTTTTGTTTGCTGTTGAAGTGAACATTTCAATAATGGTGGTGGTCAGAGCAAAGGGACAGAGAGTGGGGACTCTGATGAACTTACAGAGCATTTTGGAAGGCAAGTTTTGTCCTTGCTTGCTAAATGCTGTCTGTGGCCTGCTTTCTTTGTAGCATATTACCTGCTAGCCAAGTCATGGGAAAGAGGTATGTTGTTCCTACCTTATGCTTGAAGGCTAATAAGTTTACCAAAAGAACCTGACAAACAGAATTATCAAGTTGCCTTAGATACATGCTATGACCTAAATGTCTGTGTTTTCCCCAAATTAAAATCCCTCCTTGGGAGGAGCTTAGGTTGTGAGGGTGGAGCCCTCATAAATAGGATCAGTATCCTTAGAAAAGAGACCCTACAGAGTGAAGTAGCCCTCTTCACCATGTAAGGACAGAGCAAGAAGGCACCATCCATGAACCAGAAAGTGGGCCTTAATTGGCCATCAAATCTGCTGGTGCCTTGATCTTAGACTTTCCAGCCTCCAGAACTGTGATGAATAAATTTCTGTTGCTTATAACCTAATCCAGTCTACTGTATTTTGTTACACCACAGACCTCAATGAAGGGGCGAAATATAATGTGAATTAGATACTCTTCCTTGCTTCCTGATGACTCTGAGTAGGGTTTGGGACAGTGGAACCATCTCAGGGGTCTACTGGGGCATGACCTGCACCACAGCTAACTGTATCTGGGAAACACGGAGATGAAAATTAAAAAAAAAATGTATACACGTTAATACAACTGCAAAACTTAAGGATTTCTATAACCTCTGTGAAAATACTCTTAAACATTTGCTGTATTGTAGATGAGTAAATTGCAGCTCTGAAAGTGTCAAAAGCCTAGTACCTTATGCTTTATTAATCTCTTAAAACTGGCTGAGTTAACAGCTTCTCAGGGTTATGTTTCTTCATTTTTAAATTGCAACTTCATTATCTCCTTCAAAGCCATTAACATTTACTTCCATTGGGACATCAGAGAAATATAGGAAGTCTGAGCTACTGGAGAAGAGTGTGGAAAAACAGAAAGTAGATTTTTTTTTTCCTTCTCAGTCTTCTTCTTGCTTTGGTGAATGGATCTGAATTGTCAGAGGATTAAAAACTCAATTCCGGGGACTGGCACTGAATGGCCCTGTGTTAGAAAACTTTCAAAAGAAAAAGGGGCTGGTCCAGTGAGATGATTGCTGCTGCTGCTGCTGCTGCTAAGTCACTTCAGTCTGTCCGACTCTGTGCGACCCCATAGATGGCAACTCACAAGTGAGATGATTAGACCTCAGTGAAAATGAGAGGTTTTAAGCTTTAATAACTTTAATTATCATAGGCATTAATTTTTTATGTATTGAATATAGAGGCTTTCCTATGAATACTTAGAAACACTGAGACCTATTACTACATTATTGATTACATAATTATTACATAATTACATAATCATTATGTAATTATTATTACTATTATTACATAAGTTTAAGGATGGAGGCAGAAAAAGCAAAAGACATAAATAAACTGGGGGCTCCAGGGTCCTTTCGTTAAGTGAACAACACATCCCTGTTGCCTCTGTCTCTAGGGCAAATGTGCTGACTAAAAGCAGCAAAGCACAACTTCTTCTCCCTTGAGCCTCCAAATTTACCTCTTGCTCCCATCACTACACTCAAATAATTCTCTTTGATGTAATACTTCAACCTTCATTAAAATTCCCTTGGTCTTCCCATTCTCATCTTTGTCCTGAGCATTAGTCAGGACATGCAAGGTTATGCTGCAGTAACAAACACCACCCCACCCCCTCAATTTCAATGGCTTAAAATAACAAATTCATGCTTATTCATTCATTTCATGCTTACATCACATGTCCCCTGCAGGTCAGCTGGAGCTCTGCGTCTTCTTCCCCGTGGGACCCAAGCACACTGAGTGTTCACTGTCTGGAACATTGCTAGATGGGGCAGTGGGCAGTGCTGTGGAGGGTTGTACAAAGGCAATTAAATGCTTTGGCTGGGAAGCGACATACCTCTACTCACAAGTCATTGGTCACCTAATCACATGGTTTCAGCCAAACACAAAGGAGCCAGGAAATGCTATCCTACATTTCTGCAGGTGAAAAATAGGACATATGGGGACCCTGATTTAAAAATCTGACTTTTATTTCTTATAATGCATTAACAAACCAGCCCTCCAAATGCTGCATCCATGTAATCCTAGGAGATTCAAAGATCCCACGTATCCACTGACTTCCAGCAAGGTTTAGACAAAGGAAAAAACATTCAATGTGCCGGGCCTCCTCCCTGACTGGTGTTCCCTCTTGACTAGTTTTCATGCTGATCCTTCTTATATTTCTGAAGGTTTTCTCTTTTGCTTAATTTCCTTTGCTTCCTTCTAAACAGCAACAGTTGTCAAAATGCAGCCTTTCATCTCAAGTCCTCCTATTATGATCTTGGCTCTACACTTTCTTCAAGATCATAGTCCAGTTCCTACCCCTCCATGAAGCTGTATCCAGCTAACAGTAGCCTATAATTCTTTTTTTCTGAATTCTTGAAGTATTTAGCCTGAACCATACAATGAACGTTTAGCACCACATGGGCTGGCAGTTTCCCATAGCTGATTCATGTCTGTTGCCTGGTTCTTTCCATGTGAGTCATGTCTTTGAAGTCAGGTGCTTGCCTTCTTCTTCTACACTTGGCAGCCTAATAGCGTGGGGCGCATTTGGGCTCTAATGCAGCCTTCCTGGAATTTAAGTCAAGAGACCTAGGTGCTAGTCTTGCCTCAGGCACTATGTGTCCCCATTCTGTTCTCTTGGAACTCCTCCCCTGACGGCCTTAGAAAGCACAGATGGTTGGAACAAAAGCTCTCCAGGGCTTATGAATCCACAACAGGGTGAATTACTGAGGAACTGCATGCATGCTTAGTTGTTCAGTGGTGTCGACTGTAACCCCAGGAACTGTAGCCTGTCAAGCTTCTCTGTCCATGGGATTTCCCAGGCAAGAATACTGGAGTGGGTTGCCATTTCCTCCTCCAGGGAATCTTCCCCCTCCAGGGATCGAACCTATGTCTCCTGTGTCTCCTGCATTGGGAGGTGGATTCTTTACCACTGTGTCACCTGGGAAGCCCCTACTGAGAAATTGATTGATGTCACCTCTTCACCCCCAATTAGAGTAAACACCCCCTCCCTCTGCTGCCCAATAGGGAGGTTACCTGGGGACTGCTCCTGGAGCCCAGAGAGGCAGAAGAGAAGAAGGGAAGGAGAGGACTTAAGGAGAAGGCAATGGTAACCACTCCGGTACTCTTGCCTGGAAAATCCCATGGACAGAGGAGCCTGGTAGGCTGCAGTCCACGGGATTGCAAAGGTCGGACATGACTGAGCGACTTCACTTTCACTTTCATGCATTGGAGAAGGAAATGGCAACCCACTCCAGTGTTCTTGCCTGGAGAATCCCAGGGACGGTGGAGCATGGTGGGCTGCCGTCTATGGGGTCGCACAGAGTTGAACACAACTGAAGCAACTTAGCAGCAGCAGCAGCAGACCTTGGGAAAGGACCTTGGATCACCCATTGGCAGAAAGGAGTAGAGATTTTGGCATTTGGAAGGAAGAGGGGAGAATTGTCCAACCTAGAGTGTTGAGACCCTCAAAGTTCAGAAGAGAGACAGGGGCCATAGATTCCATGGTGGTTCCCACCCACACCCCGCTCAGTGCCTCCCAGCAGGCAGGACCGTGGGTGGGGATGACTGGGAAAAGGGTCACCTCTGGAGGCTGGTCACCAAGGCCTGGCAACACTGGAGAGGACCTCCGCACCCAGAGCTACAGCACCTGAGGGCAGCTGGCGTCCACAGCAGAGGTGAGATCAGGACACACGGATGAGCGTATGGTCCTCAGGGACGCCTCCCCTCCCCACCCCGTCCCCCAGGAAGAAACCACAGAAAATGAGTGAACTCGGACTTCCGCTCAGAATGGTTAAGTGAGAGCTCAGAGTTAGATTCGATTCACAAATTTTTTTTAAAAAAGTGATCATTTCCTCACCTCAAATTCACAGAGCAATCTGAATTTGGAAATCCAGGATCAGACATTCTTCAGCACGGGTGGGAAGACTGACAGCAAAGTCAAAGCCCAGGCAGAGGCCACTTTGTCTGTTAAGGTCTGTTCCCTAAAGGGTACTGGAGCCTTCAGAGTTTAATGAGATGTGCATAATACATTGGCAGACAATGAGATGCAAACTCACTAACAGCTAAAAAGGAAGCAAGTGTGAGAACCAGACACCAAGGGCAGTTGTCCTCTGTGGGAGAGGGGGCTGAAACAGTGAGTAATAAAATCAGGAGTTGGGGTGGGGGGATGGGGGAGTGGGAGGCTTCAGGATTCCAAGTCCTGAATTCCACCTGGCAAAACCTAGGCTTTTCTAACAACAGGGCTGGTCAGGATGGCTGTACTCATATGTCATATCAAAAGGGCAGGTTTTCTAGATACTGGGTCAACAGCACCCCACAGAAACTGACAAGATAATATTAGCCTATTATTAATCATGTATATATATATAATACTTATGTGCCAGGCACTGAACACCCTCTTTTACTTTATGGAGCAACAGTGTTGGATAGGAGCTATTATTATCATCCCATTTCACAGATGAGGAAACTGAGGCTTAGGGCATTTAACAACTTGTACAACAGCAAACCACTTGTAACAGGCTGAGATGATCTTCTGCGCTAGGGCAGAGCAGATTTTAAAACCTGAGCATTTTGCTCTCACCCTCCTGGTCACTCCATCACTTGGCTGAGGTGCGGGTCCTCTTAAGTCTCCAGCTGGCTGGGCTCAGCCTCTGAGCCTAAGGTTTTGGTTTCCAAGAGTTATGCTGATGTACTGGCCACAGGGGTGGCCTCAGGCAGTTGGGGGCTGAGGAGAAGCAGAGGAGAGAGCTATTGCTATTGCTAAGTCACTTCAGTCGTGTCCGACTCTGTGTGACCCCATAGACGGCAGCCCACCAGGCTCCCCCGTCCCTGGGATTCTCCAGGCAAGAACACTGGAGTGGGTTGCCATTTCCTTCTCCAATGCATGAAAGCGAAAGGTGAAAGTGAAGTCGCTCAGTCAGGTCCGACTTAGCGACCCCATGGACTGAAGCCTACCATGCTCCTCCATCCATGGGATTTTCCAGGCAAGAGTACTGGAGTGGGGTGCCATTGCCTTCTCCGAGGAGAGAGCTAGGTAACTCCAAATTGAAGAATGGTTCCCTCTGGGGGCCACAGGAGAGGGCAGAGCAAATGGAGGGGTCAAACTACCAGAAAATGTCACTTGGAACTCAAATATAGCAGGTGAGGTACCCTCCCTTGCCTCATGACAGAGAGCAGAGGGGATTTCAAACACGGACTCTGGCATCAGAATCTGTCTGGAGTCAAGTCCTTAATTTGAGCCTCTGTTTCCTTTCCTCTGTAAGGGGTGGGGGTTGGCGTGGGTGGGAATGATCCTAACACCTGTCTCACAGGATTACTGCAAGGATTAAGTGGAAAAATGTTAATACATTGAGTGTAGCAGCTGACACATATTCAACTTTCAATAAGTATTATTCAGTAATTGTCATTCAACAGGTGTTATTATTATCTAAAATAACAACAACCATAAAATAAATACAGTAACAAAAAACAGGTACTGAGAGCTTTCTGCTCTCTCACAGTAAATAAATCCTTGTGAAAGACAATTCAGCCTGGTAGGAAATTAAATAAGTTTGGGATGAGGAGATTGCCAATTTTTCTCCTCCTAGAGTATCTATTTTCTAAGTCAGCAGGAAACCGAGGTCACGTTTCTAAATGAGTTTGAACATAATGGGAACTACACTCACCCAACAGCACCTAGCACCTGACTTTTATTTCTTTTCAGTTCTATGTACATAAATAAACTGTACGTATATGAAAAAAAGTACATGTGCAACTTTTACAGGTCACCGTGTTCTCAGGTTCCCAGAGACTCCTGCTCCAGGTGTGTGAATGCCCTGGTGATATTTTTAATTACAGACATAAGTCTGTGGCCCAGGTATGGGAAAGCGAGTCCTCAAATCCAGCACATTTCACTATGAAAGACATTTCCAGCTCAATTCCAGGGGCTTCTGCATCTCATTACTCTCTTGGTAATTAGCTCTCTCATTACACCCCAGCCCAGTTGGAAGAGGATGTGTTGTTTTCAGGTGCAGAGCTGTGGTGGGCCTCCCTCTACACTTCCTCAAAACTCCAGGCAGGCCTTGAGCCTCCGCCAAATCAGGACAAACACCTCCAGCTGTGTTCACTTCATTACAACTTCCACCTCAGGAAGAATCTCCGTATTTCACATCTGGTCCTCCGCTTATTAATTATGTACTTCAACTTAGGACAACTGTGCCTAATTAGGACAGAGTCAAGACCTTTGCTGAGCCCAGTCATTCTTTGTTTTCTTGTTCTTGGTACCTCATTACCCTCCCTACAAATATGCTCTATTTGTTTTCCATCCCTGCCACATTAAGACAATTGTTCTCAGGTGTGTGTATTATAGCACACACTTGGTTTTTGCAAAGCTTCTTTTCACATCCTGCTAGAAGGATGGCTACTTGGCTGGTGGTCTTTATCATGTTTGACTCCACTGGAGTGAGTCTAGCTTGGGCTGGTGGGACCCTGGTTATCCTCTGTTGTTTACTATGAAATTTCTATGCCCTGGTCCTGGGGAAGCAGCCATGCTGTTTCAGAGCAAGAATCTTGAACACAATGGCCTTGGTACATTCAGAGAGGCTGTGGAGCAGGAATTCATTTGGTCCATCAACTTCCAGGCTCTTTGCCAGTTAAGGAGGAAAGAGAGACTAGTGAGACATTGTACTGGCTTCCAGAAGAGCACAGCTCAGAGTAGCAGAGGGTTAGACTGAAGATTTCAGTCCTCAGTCCTATTGGACGTCTTCCTAGATGAAAGGGTAGCCCTGGGAAATATGGAGTCTGGGGAGGGCAAAATGAGAGTGCAGTTACCCGCTCCATGTCACAGGGACTGTCTCTTTTGCTTGCCGTTGCATTATTCCATATCAGGATTTGTTATTGCTGTAACAGGCAATCATATTTTTTTTGACTGATAGTGAACACCTTAGCACTAAGACTTTCATGGATATGACTTGACAGTAAGAACGATCAAGCTTTGATTGCCAATCAACTTGGCTGTTTTTGAGGTTTTCTTCCCAAGCTATTTGAAATACAAATTAATGACTATCAGGCTAAGAAAATATTCAGGCAAGAATGATGTTCTGGGGAGAGGCTGGAGCTTCTACAGGTGAGGTCACTGTGGCTAGGGTAGTGATTCCAGCTGGAGGGTCCCTGCCAGATTCTACATGACTGCTCGTCTCAAGGGTATGAGTTGTGGGAGCTTAGTCTGGTCTTACCACTGAATTTGAGCTGATTCACCTACTCAAAAATGAACTTGTCCTTCAGAGCCTGGAATTAGGGGTCCTCTTCAGCCAAGAGCTTCATGAGGAACCTATATCCTGTTCCTTATCTAACCAGCAGAGATGTAACCACCTGTGAAAGGGAAAAGTTCAACTTGGGCAGTAAGAGTAAAAAACCATTTGTGAAGCAGGAATAAAAACACTGTACAAGGATGAAAGGCTCTGAGATAAATCATAACCATAGTGCAGGTATAAATGAGTGCTAATGGGGTGAATGGCACAGCATTACCCAGAGTACTGCTTATAAATTAAGAGGTGCAATCACAAGTGATAATAAGATAATCAAAAGTAACAAATCACCCTAGAATAAACCACTGTCAGCAGTTCTGAGAATACAACTGACCAAAATCTATCAAGGTTCAAAGGAACCTATGCTTTGAAGGAGTACTTCTTTTTCAAAAAATCTATTTTAAGGAAGGCTGAGTTGGGAGAGATTCCACTTAGTGTCTTCCAAGACCTGAAAGACCATAGTACTGATGGCATGGCTGTGGGACAGCATGTTAAGTGCCAGAGGGCAGATGCCAGGGACGATAATAGAAGGAAGCTCTCCCTAGAGCTGCTCTGGCTTGCGGAGTTAGTTCTCTGATGACTGGGCTGGATCATGCCTCCCAGCTCTCCTTCCTTGGGGTCTTGTCCATTGTCCACCTCCAGACCCTTCCTCATGAGCTTCTCCATGGTGCTGACAGGGGTACACACAGTATCCCACATGTGTCCACTCCATCTGTCACTTTGTAGAAGATGATAGTTTGCTTTGTTTTAATGCCCTTTCTGGGAGGTCTATTTTATTGGCCTTTATAATGGCAAAAGTACATTTAAGGAGTGGTTTTCAAGGCTGGAAACGAGCTCTTGTGGCTGCATATCAGTGTGAGTGGATGCTGGACCTTGCCCTTGGGAGACCCTGGCTCTCTCCAGTGATTTCTGATCACAGCTGTGAACAGCACAAAAGCAGCTCATAAAATATCCCCAAAGTAGGACCATAACAAGTAGAAGCCTTCACTGTGTTCCAGATGGAGGCAGGTCTTGAGGTGGCTGTACCAGCTCCATCTGTATCCATGGGATCGCCACTGAGTAGCTATTCTCGATCTCTTAAAGAATAATGACTGATGCACCATCCTGCATAGTGATTTGGGACAAAGAATCACAGGCTGCTTTTTCTGTGCAGAACTGACATTTTTCAAGCCTAGCATTATTGCAAGCAAAGCAGGGATTTCACTTTTCTAAATGTTCCCCTGAAACAGTTCATTTGTTATTTGTCAGTTCTCAAAGTTCTTGCGGTCTACTCTGTCCAAACCTGTGTCCCTTTCCGCATCCAATTAAATGATTCTAAGCACTCTCCCATCCCACCCTGGCTCTTCTGGTCTCCTCGTCACCACTCCAGGGCTCTTTGTCCAGAGTGGACAGGAAGGGGAAGAAAGGGAGGACACAAAAGCACTGAGGGCAGGCCACAGCCACCAAGAGAAGGCTTCCAAACCATAGCAATTAGCTCTGACTCCCCTCTCTCCCTCCCTGTCCCCTACTTCTCAGGGAGACTACTCCAGTGATGTTGTTTAGGGACAGTACCTTCTTGCCTGATCATCTCCCATGTAGATTCAACTTCTTCCTCGTTGGGCCTCTGAAGCTACAGAGATTTACAGTATTCCTTCTAGAATCTCCTGGAAGACCATGCTCCAGTTGCCTGTGGAGTTCCCGTCACAGCTACCCCACTGGCCTGATTTTGAACTCAGCCCCGAGTGTACATCTCTTAGGATTTTGGTTAGAGTCCAGCTTCTGTTCTTCTGTCTTCCAGGTAGGTAATACGGGAGCCCTCAGTACTGCAGAGCTGTGCCCCGCAGTGTTTGGCGCATATTAGGGTCTCAGGGCACGTTTGCGGAATACGAGAAAAATGAGACACAACATTTAAGCTTCTCGAAGCATTTTTTTTTTCTTTAATTTTCTGCTTTTCCCACCAAGACCTAAGTTGTACAAACAGGGTAAAATTCTGACCTCATGTAGTCCAAGTCCTTTCTGCTTTCTTTGCCACGTGTTTTCCAGTTATGTCCCAGTTAGTACATCGTTTTCTTCTGTGACATATTGGCCATAGGTGGCAAGAGCACTTGGAGATGTGGGGACAGTGGGGAGGCAAGCGTGCGGGGAGCAGCGGGCTCCCACCCCAGCTGAAAGCACTGCAGAAACAGCCTTGGCTGGGGGGTGGTGCACAGAGGAGGAAGATCATGGCTGTACCAGCTTCCTTGCACTCGGCTGGCAGCTGGAGCTACCTTCTAAGATGAGGAAGGCCTAGGGGCTCCCATGGAGAGTGAGAATTTAAGAATAACTAACGGGTTCAGGATGGGGAACACATGTACACCCGTGGCAGATTCATGTCAATGTATGGCAAAACCAATACAATATTGTAAAGTAATTAGCCTCCAATTAAGATGAATAAATTTATATTAAAAAAAGAAGAATAACTAACATCCAGGCAGAGTGTCAAGTGAGATTTAAAAGTTCTCTAACATCATTTCTCTTGGCGAGCGGAGGAGAAAAAAAAAAATCAGGAAGAGTTGAATCACCTTTCATTCCTCCGTTTTGGACATTAATTTGGTGGTGCTTGGTTTTGATACAGCAGAAATAAAAACAAAAAGGCATCAAACCAACAGATCACCTGAGTCCAGGCTACTGCATACAAAACTCTCCCAAGGATTGAGATAAAAGGACTTTATCCCCCAAGACCTGAAGAGGCGAAGAGGTCCTGTTTGGTTAGGAAAACTGGTTGAAAACTGCAACTAGCTGAGAAGCCACTGGTAACAGAGACAGAAAGCAAAGCACATACACTTATTTTGAAAAACTGTAAACTGACAAGGTCAAGAGAATAAAAATCCTACTGCTTATGTAATAGAACCCCACTGAGCAGTTTTAGGAAGGGACTAGAACTCAGGTAACAATCTACTTACCAAAGATTGCTGGGTGTTAGTCATTCGTGCATTCATTTTTACTGCTTACAACCTTCCTCCCCTCGCACCCGAGACCCTCTGGAACTGACCACATCAAAGTAAATGTCCAACCCAAACAGTCTGTACTGTGAAGTCCCTTTAGCATTTACAGAAAAGCCAAAAAGAGAAAAGAAGCCTTACGCCTTCTTTCCACCCAAGCATCAGTGTGGAGAAAACGAAGTCAGCTCAGAATATACCAACTAACATACCAAAGAAGGGACTGTGACCGAGGAAACAAAAGTGACCCACCCCCTGGCCCCTTCCCCCATGCACCCTGTTCACACTGTAGTTATTTTCTTATCCTTGGTGGCTTGCTTGATGGCTGCCTGCTCGCAGATGATCTCCTTGAGCCGCTGCAGCCGCATGTTCTGGGTGGTCTGGTCTCCCACCCCCGTCTGGCTGCGGTGCAGCAAGGTCAGGGCGTGAATGTACTCCAGCTCCGTGTACTTCACGCCCTGGTCCACCACCAGATTCAGGAGCTCGTCGGCCGTGTTGTACAGCATCTCGTAGTACTGCCTGGGAAAGCAAGACACAGCGGGGTTCACTGGCTGTACGGTCAGCAGTCCACACGGTTTCAGTGGAAATGAGTGTGCTGTTCAGAAGCTACTGCGTTTACATATTCAATAAACATTTACTTATCACTGGCTGTTGTTCCAGGCTTCCCCAGTGGCTCAGGAGTCAAGAAGCCGCCTGCAGTGCAGGAGATTCAGGAGACGTGGGTTCGATCCCTGGGTCAGGAAGATCCCCTGGAGGAGGGCATGGCAACCCACTCTAGTACTATTACTTGGAGAATCCCATGGACAGAGAAGCCCAGTGGGCTATTATCCAAGGGGTTGCAAAGAGTCAGACATAAGTGAAGTGACTTAGCACACACGCTGACGTTGTTCCAGGTCCTGTGACTATGATGGAGAATAAGACAGATATGACATCTGTCATCCTGGAACTCACTTCACGAGAAGTCTAAATGCAGACCCAGAGAGACCACTCATCAGTGTCTCAGATCACTCAAGACTTTCTCCTAATTTTGCATTTGCCTCAGGATATAAGAAAGAAAGAGAAGTTGGGATACAGAAGTAAGAGAGAGAGAGAACCATCCAGCAGACATTGCTAGTAGTTTCTGTCTCATTCAGTCCCTCATTCATCAATATATTCATTGGAGGCTCTGTGAAATATATGGCTTTCTACATAAAGTGGGATAAGAAGAGTACCTCTTGAGGCGATAGTACCTCTTAGGGTCACTGGAAGAATCAGTTAATCCATATAAAGTACTTAGAATGGTGCCTGACACAATTCTACCTGCTCCATAAACATTAACTATTATTACTGGAAACAGATCTATAATAATACATTAATAGTAATGTAGTAATAAAAATAGTAGTATATAATGATGAGCAAAACACAGTCCCTTTCCTTAAATAGCTCAGAGACAGGTAGGAGACGGTAATGAAAAGCAGAGAAAACGTCTGGCAAAGTTAATTTCCATGTACTGGGCCATGTAACACTCGTAATACCTAGGGGGCTATAACTCCCTTTTCTCAGATAAGAAAACTGAAGCCCAGGGACGCGACAGGATTTGCCCAATGTCACAGAGACATCTCTGACTGTACCAGGATGAACTCAGGTTTCGGACTCTAAATCCAGGACTCTTCTTCAAGGACACAGACATGACGCTCCGAGTGCCCTGGGTGAGGTTTCAATGCTATGAACTGACAGCAGAGGAAGGAGGAACCAGGCCATGTTGCTGGGATGTGAGGGACCAAGGAAGACTTCCTATGGGGTAGGACACTGTCAGGTGGGGCCTCCAGGAAGGAAATTCTTGACTAAAGGAAAAGAAAAGAGGTGAGCAAAGACGGGGAAGAGCAATCTGCTTGGCCTGGGAGTGCAGCGGAACAGAGGACAGTTGTGGGAAAAGGCACCAAAGGCCAAGGGCACAGAGTCTGGCATCAGGTTAGTTGAGTCAACAGAGAACTTGAGGCTAAGGTGCATCAATAAAGCACTCCTCACCTGGGGTCCCAGGTTCTGCTGAGAACAGAGGCAGCACTCCAAGCTTCTGGAAGATTAATGTGAGGCAATATGAAAGCAGGATGATCTGGGAAGGGACCAGGTATAATTCTAGCAAAAAGGAAGGGACTTGAGAGCCATTTGGCTCAAGGCCCTAGAGGCACAGTTGAGGGAGACAGCTATCCATTTAGGGAAACACTGAAACAATTGCTTAAGGACACATGTTTGAAACTAAATTTGTCACATGGAATAAAAGAGAATTGGGAGCTCAGGGTTCTTTCAAAGCTAGAAGACAGGACTTTCCTGACAGTCCAGGGGTTAAGACTTCACCTTCCAATGTGGGTCTGATCCCTGGTCAGGGAGCTAAGATTTCATATGCTTTGGGTCCAAAATACCAAAACATAAAACAGAAGCAATGTAGCAAATTCAATAAAGACTCTAAAAATGGTCCATGTCAAAAAAATCTTAAAAAAAAAAAAAAAAAGCTAGAAGGGACTTGACAGCTGAAGTTCTAGAATGGTGCTTCGCCAACTGTAGAGTTACTAGGGAACTTAGGAAAAGAATAGGTCCCCAAGATCTCCATCCCAGAGACCGTGATCCCCAAAAGTTTAGGACTAGGCAAGACTCTGAGCCAGCGTATGTTTGGTAAGTGAATAGTTACAGACCCATTCCCACCTCCTTGAGCCAAGGATCTCAAAGCATTAGGGAAGGAGACAGAAGCAGTAGGTGAGTTGTGATGCTTTTCACTGAGATTAAACCAAAAGAATTGAATTTCTTTGTACTATGATGTTGATATTTTCATCATTTATCTTAAGAAGTAACACTGAACCCACCAGACCAAGTGAAATTGGATTTCTTTTGAAAAATCCAATGAATTGTTTCCAGGGATACTGGCTGGTTTTCTACAGAGACTGTGGTTTCATGCTGGGAACAGACAACAAAACAAAGATGCTTGGATTTCTAGTCCTGGAGCCTCCAGTGTGATAAGTGATAAAGGGCATGCTACTTAAGCCCTTAATGTTTCAATATCCTCTGTGTGATGAAGACCTTTATAAATCCCAGAATGACACTGTGAAGTAGACTGAGAGCTAAAAGAGTCCTCAGGAGCTGCGGATGAACAGTGCCTCAGAACTGCAAAGCTGAGTTATTAAACAAAATTGACAGGTAACTGATGGTGTATTTTCCATAGTTAAGGGGAAGAAATTCCCCATAACTACGATGATATATTAGATCATAAAGAAACATAAATATTTAAAGAGAGAATGAAATTCATTCATCTTTCAGAATAGTACCCAGGAGCAAAGGGTATACTAAATCAGCATAGCAACAGTTCTACTTGGAGGTGGAGAAAGGGTGCTACAAGGTGCCCTAAGGAGAAAATAGAAAATGCCTTGAACTATACAATTAGGATGAGCTTCCATGCTAAACAGTGACACACTGAAATGAACATGTAATCCAAGTGGGATAAATAATTTATCAGTGCTTATTGAGGCCTCGGGAAAATGAGAGCTTGATCTTTATCATCACAAATTAAAATAGCAGCCATGGCTTCCAGGGCCCCACGTTTTATACAAGATGGCACTCTACTTGACTGCTGAGACAGGACCAATGGAATACACATTTGATTTAGACTTTTTCTGGTTCATGACTTGTAGAGCAAGTTTCTTCATAGCTGGTGATATATTCAGAGTCCAATTGCTAGACATGGACCAAATATCCCATTCCAGTAACCAGAGATCCGTGTCCCCCTTAGGGGTGGAACGTTCTGTGCGGAGGTGGTTCCTCCCTGCTGTTTTTCTCTCATTTTGCTGAGTGCCTTTGGGCAGAGTTTCCAAGTTTAATGAGTGGAGAGGGAGACAGTGCAAAGATAGAAAAGCGACGTCGTATAGACGGGTCTCACAGTCTATAACGTGACAACGTTTGCATTTTGCTTGGGTCCAAGCACATTATTTTTTCATATCTTCCTCATTTCTCCTTTATCCACAGACCTTTCTTCTTTACTTTTTCCCTCATTTTATTTTAATGGTATTGCACTGCAACTTTTTCTCCCCAGTGATTCTGTCTGAAAACATTCACAACAGCAAGCATATGAAGGACATTTTGGTAAGTTGGCAAATCTTCTTTTTCAAGTGTAAAAATAAAGTTTGTTTTTCTGTGATTGGATATTAATACATGTGTCATAGCTGTCCCTGTGGCTCAGCTAGTAAAAAATCCACCTGCAAATGCAGGAGACCTGGGTTCGATCCCTGAGCTGGGAAGATCCCATGGAGAAGGGAAAGGCTACTCACTCTAGTATTCTAGCCTGGAGAATTCCAGGACTATACAGTCCATGGGGTTGCAAAGAGTCAGACACGACTGAGTGACTTTCACATGGGATACACAGATTATACAGAAAGATTAAGCTGAAAAAAAATTACTCATATAATTCCATCACCACATTTAGCATTTCCTTCTAGATTTTTCCCCCCACATGTAAAAGTCAACCATTTCTTTCTTATAGCTGAAAACTTTAGGGTGACACATTATTGGACACTTGGGTTGTTTCCATTTTAAAAAATTTTCTTTCCTGAGTTCGGATTTCCAAAACAGAATTAGTCAAAAGATAAGTATATATATTTTTTAGGAACTTGGCAATGCTGCCAAATTGCTTTCTAAAAAAGTTGCATCAGTATCTTCCTACCAATAGCATATGGCAGCCCCTAGCTCCTCATTTTCTTTTCATTTACATGAGGTTGGACAATTTTTTACCTACATATATATTTTTAATGTGTGTGCATGTATGCTAAGCTGCTTCAGTCATATCCAACTCTAGGTGACCCTATGGATTGTCACCCGCTAGGCTCTTCTGCCCACGAGATTCTCAAAGCAAGAATACTGGAGTGGGATGCCATGCACTTCGCCACTGGGAAAGCCCTTTTAAAGTACGTGGGTATGCATATATGTATAAGCAAACTGTTGATGTCTTTGTATCTTTTGAGTATTAGTGCTTTGCTTACTTTTCTTTAAGAGTGCTTCCTGTTTTCACAGACATGAAGCAAGGCAAGTTCTAGTCTCTCATCCCTGGCTCTCCTTCCCACTTCACCAAATTCAAAATTATCATTGTATCTCTGACAGCTTCTGGAAAGAGTTTCCTTCTCTTCTTTGTCAAGGGAGGGAAGAAAGCCCTAATAAGACCAGTTACTCTCAACCCAGTGACCCCTCATCCCTGTTCTTGCGGGCAGTCCATAACATTTGGATGTGGGGGTGGAAGGAAGGCACCACCTGGGGGCCTGCCCACAGTCTCTGGAGAAAGCTCTGCCCTCTGCCTCCCTCCACTGCTGGGGTTCAGATTCCTGGATCTCCAAATGGAGACTCTATTTTCCACAGATACACAGCTATGTCTCAGACTGGGATTTATAATCCATCATGATCATTGTAGTAGTTAACAGTGACGTCAAAATCTTAGTTACATTAACACATTCAACCCTTTGAAGTAGCTTCTGCAATCACCCACATTTTATAAATGAACAAACTGAACTATAGAGAGTGTGGGTGATTTGTCCAGGGCCTCAAAATGAAGGACCCTAAACCCTACACCTGCTCCAAAGTCACCCCTAATACAGAAACTATAAAAAGCAAAAGTACTAATTGCACAGGATACTTGTTGAGCTTATTCATTTTTAGTCATGATTTAGGAAAAATGAATTAAATAAAATTTACACACTAACTCAACCCTCTGCCTTCCATTGTAATGCAAAAAATAATACTGTGACAACTCAAAATTCATTTATACATTTTCCAGTAATATTTGAATAACACTGGATTTGATCTGGGAATTCAGCACTCTATCCAAATAATGAAGTCATGTTGTATAGTCAGCATTCAAGAGTCACAGGAAAGACTTCTGGCTTTTCATTGTGAAGACTTTCTCATGTAGTCCTTTCTCCCATAATGAGAATATTAATGTCAATAAAAGAACTAGGCTCTGGAGCTGACTTCTTAAATGTAAGTTTCTAAGGAAGAAAAATTTACCTGAATATAATTTAGTAATGACTGTAGCTCCCCAAATTCTTTTTCGCCAATACTTGCAGCATTATGAGCAATTTAATAAAAAACAAGTAGTTGATAGGTCACTAAATTGTCAGGTAAAATATTCAACTGCTGTTTTCTCTGCTACTCAATGGTATATAAGGTAATAAGAAGGGAAATAGGAAGAGAAAAGAAAAGAACTGAATAATCCATAAACTAGATAACCATCTCATAAATAATTGAGAGGTAGTTATAGCAGAAAGACCTAGAGAAGTAAATACTCAAGAGATCAACTAAGCTTAGATTCTGGTTAAGTTTTTAATTTCTTCCTAACTAGTTACGAGAACTTGTTTAACTGCTATCAGCTTTTGAACCTCTGACTCCGACATGAAAAACAAAGAGGTTACAGAAGATGCTATTGAAGCACTGCTATTTTTGGATTTTAAAACCTTTACAACTAAAGCCTTTGACTATGTGGATCACAACAAACTGGAAAACTCTTCCAAGAGATGGGAATACCAGATCACCTTACCTGCTTCCTGCGAAACCTGAATGCAGGTCAAGGAGCAACAGTTAGAACTGGACATGGAACAATGGATTGGTTCAAGATTGGGAAAGGAGTACATCAAGGTTGTATATTGTCACCCTGCTTATTTAACTTATATGCAGAGTACATGGGAAATGCCGGGCTGGATGAAGCACAAGTTGGAATCACGATTCCTGGGAGAACTATTAATAACCTCAGATATGCAGATGACACCACCCTTATGGCAAAAAGCAAAGAGGAACTAAAGAGCCTATTAATGAAGGTGAAAGAAGAGAGTGAAAAAGCTGGTTTAAAACTCAACATTCAAAAAACTAAGATCATGGCATCCAGTTCCATCACTTCATGGCAAATAGATGGGGAAACAGAGGAAACAGTGACAGACTTTATTTTCTTGGGCTCCAAAATCACTGCAGATGGTGACTGCAGCCATAAAATTAAAAGACGCTTGCTCCTTGGAGAAAAACCTAGACAGCATATTCAAAAGCATAGACATTACTTTGCTGACAAAGGTCTGTCTAGTCAGAGCTATAGTTTTTCCAGTGGTCATGTATGATGTGAGAGTTGGAGCATAAAGAAGGCTGAGAGCCAAAGAATTGATGCTTTTGAACTGTGGTGTTGGAGAGACTCTTGAGAGCTCTTGGATTGCAAGGAGATCTAACCAGTCAATCCTAAAGGAAATGAACCCTGAACATTCTTTGGATGATCTGATGCTGAAGTTGAAATTCCAATACTTTGGCCACCTGATACAAAGAGCTGACTCATTAGAAAAGCCCCTGATGCTGGGAAAGATTGAAGGCAGGAGGAGAGGGGGACAAGAGAGGATGAAATCATTGGATGGCATCACTGACTCAATGGACATGAGTTTGAGCAAGCTCTGGGAGATGGTGAAGGACAGGGAAGCCTGGTGCGCTGCAGTCCTTGGGGTCACAGAGTCGGACACGACTGAGCGGCTGAACAACAACAATAACAGCATCTGCTGCTTAGTCCTTTAAAATCATGGGCTTCTGGGACTTCTCTGTTGGAATTCAGGGGTACTGGGTTCAATCCCTGGTCAGGGAATTATTTATAGACTCCCATAACTAAGAGTTTTTGTGCCTCAACTAAAAGATCCTGCATGCTGCAGCAAAGATCAAAGATCTCATGTGCAGCAACCAAGACCTGGCACAGTCAGATAAATAAATAATAAACACTGAAAAAATCACACTGGGCCTCCATTAGAATTAGCTGATGCTGATTCTTCCTAAGCTTTGGGAAGCAAGATACAGTACTGATTGATTTGAAAACATTCTGAACACGTGTAAACTTAGCTCAGATGTACTTTCCAGACCAATAATAAAATGGATGGTAATTCTGTGTGTCAGGAAAAGAAATTACTTTATTAAAAATATAAATATAATTGCTCTCATTTGTCTTCCCCTTCAAAGAGCTCAGAGTTTATTACAGACAGGATTGAAAATTCTAATTTGAAAGAGCTGAAGTTATTTCCATTTCAGGAATGAGAAAACTAAGGTAAAGAAAAGCTAAATAATTTTCTGAGAGTTTGTGGCAGAATTACATTTGTATTCTACATGGGGATAGTTATTAACACTCCTTACAACAAGTTGTGCAGTTTTTGTTCCGACCAGGATAATCCGGAAGAGAAGGAAGAATGGTCTTTAGGAAAAAAAACAGTGCAGAACTTCCTTCAGCTGGGTGGCAGCTGAAAACCTTTCAAGAGGTGGAGAGCCTGGAGGTCACTGCTACAAGGCTTGCAGAAACTGGATGGGACATCTACCTACATTTTCTTTATATAATGTGGTACATATACCACAGATTCCATCAATGGCACTTATGCTTAAATGATGGGTATCCACTGGTCCGGTTCTGATAACCAGTAATGGGGGGCGGGGCTGTCTCCCCAGGGGAGATGTTAAACCTTAAAGTCATCTGCATTCATTCCTCTCAGTAACAGACCCTGATATTTTTGATAGCAGTGGCCAGCACCTTGCTTTATTTCTCTTCAAAAAATACAACTACTCAGAGGAACTTCTCTGAGATCCAGCCCTTTTGAGATGAGGACCCTCTCTCAAGCTCAGTTACAGTTGCCAAAATGGGAAGAAAATGTCTTTTTGTTCCTTTAGTTGGAAGTTTTGCTCCCCACCTTTGGAACACATTCTAAATTATAAATATCTATGGTTAAAATTTCTTCCTCAGCGACTTAAGGATTCACGTGTCACCCTCTGCTGCATCAGATAATTTTTTAAATTAAGTTTTCTGCAACAGGGCTGGAGGAAGATCTGCATTTTTAAATTCAGTACAATTAAAACTGTGTCTCTTTGGTCTGGCACTGCCTTTGGTCAAACCCCACTGGTATGAATAATTATTCAGTCCATTAAGAAGTCTGCTCGACTCCTTCTCCCATTTTGAAGGTTTTAATAAATATTGATCAGGCACATTTCTGTTTGCACTTGCCAAAGCAATTCTGATGGATTCATCTTCTGATGTTATCAAATAATGAAATATGAAAGAGTGAATAGAATTACCCTCTTGTTCTGTGATTTTTTATTTAGGTCCTTCATTTTACTTTCATAATTGTGTTTGTCTCATACGCCTGTAAATGCTCTTTTGATTATCAAAAGGTGAGTTCAGGTTAAGGCGAGTATGCTGTGCTGACTATCATTTAAGAAGTCTTTTCCATTAAAAAAGTATAATTCATTGAATATCACTTTAGAAAGTCTTTTCAATTAAAAAAATGATCTAATATCATGAGTTGATAAGAGGACATAGTATTATGCACTTTGGTGGCCCCAACACTATAAATTGTTTACCAATTAGCACAAGGCCTTTGTATTGGATATTGTCTATATTTATCAGATTAGCAATCTGGGAGACAACTGCTGAGATATGCTGAATAAAAATAATTCCAAAGTCCTATGGCTTTTTCAGTTTTAAGTAATGAAATGGAATGATCAACTTTTCAATAAATAATGCAAAGGATTTCTTCAAAGGAAAACCTAATATTATTATTACTAATGCTTAGGAAGCTCTAATAACATTTTAAATGCTAATATACAAAGGTATAGTCCTTGGCTTCAAGAAGCTTTTTTTTCAATCTACACTGAAAAAAAAAATCCAATCTAGGCCTAGATCAAAGATCTTTAAGACACCAGGGAAATGTTTTAATAATTGACTACTCTGTTTCAGGTCATGAGAAAAAGAGTTGAGGGGCCCTAGATAGGGTACAGAAACCAAGGTTTCTGCTTCAGGTGATGAAATGGAGAAGTGAAGGGGTAACAGGTGTTGGGTTTTTGTATTTATAACATGGAAATTCTTCTCTACCTATAGTGCTTGGGGAGAAAGGTCTGTGAGGATAGGCATAGAATGCATGGTTTGATGGGAGAACATGTTCATTAGATTAAGCCAATGAGACCAGGATGATGGATTGACTCTGGTAGGTGCCAGTTAGTTGCATCCAACCGACTCTGCCCCAGCTAGCTACCTCATCAGTATGTTAAGACAAAACTTCGACAAGGTTGAATGGACAGTTCAAGCAAGCCATTATTCCTGCTGGGGGCTTAAGATGCAAAAATTGGTATTCAGCCAACAGTTGGTAGAGTTACTCAAACACTGACTCCTTCCTTACCTTTCAGTCCTAGTCAAGGACCCTCCCATGCTTTTCAATAGTGTTTAGGAAATTTCTCTACTTTGCAAGACAAAAGACTGTATCTTTTAGGAATGAAGGGCCAGAAAGGAAAACAGTTTGGGCAGAGAGACCAAAAAATCCAGGGATTATTTGTAAAGTATGAGCATACGGAAATCAGCAGGTCCCAAGGGCAAAATTTCAAGGGTGTGTTTACAAAACCCTTATTTATGAAAGACAGAGGGAAAAAAAAAAACTAAATAAGCCAAAGCTACAAACTGGGCTACCTGAGATTCCAGGATACATGACTCAGAATGGATGTCAATTAGAAAAATAACTGATGAAATCAGAAGGAGCTAATGGAAATGTGTACAATATCCAGCAGAGTTTAATTAAAGATCCAAATATTCTGACAAACGTGATGGATAGCTTTGGATAGCAGTATGAATTTGGTGGATGTAAAGACCACTGTGGCTGATATATATTTGGATGTCAGTGAGCCATTTTATACAGTGCCTCTCAAAAAAGACAACTAGAAAAATGAATTTATTCTGAATGGCTAACCCGATAGGACACAGACTGAAAAGTAAACAAAGGGTAATGACAAAGGCAAATCAAGTTCAGAAGTGAAAGCATCTGCTGAATGCTAAGGACACTTCCTTCTAACCGATCTCAACTAACACTTTAATTAATGAGCAAGAACATATAAAAACAGTGTGGAAAAGGTCAAATGCTACCAAATGGGGAAAGGCTGGGAACAGCAACAAAGTAATAGAAATAATGTAAAGAAAGCCAGAGAATTTAGAATCATGGGAGGCAAATAATGGAATGAGATTTTTTTTTTTTTTTTTTTTTTAGAAAAACCCAGGCAAATCTGTCTAGAAGAAATTCTGATCTCCTATAGTGGGGATTCCCAGGTGGCACAGTGGTAAAAAAAAAAAAATCCACCTGCCAATGCAGGAGACATAGGAGATGCTGGGTTTGATCTCTGGATCAGGAAGATCCCCTGGAGGAGGAAAATGGCAATCCACTCCAGTATTCTTGCCTGGAGAATCCCATGGACAGAGGAGCCTGGCAGGCTAAAGTCTATGGGTCGCGAGAAGTTGGACACAACTTAGCTACTAAACAACAACAACAACATATTCAATAGTTGGGAGAAACTTTAGAACAGCACTAGTTAAAAAAAAAAAAAACAACAACAATCCATGAGGGTGTGCTGGGTTAAGGGCATTAAATCAGGGCATTTTTTTTCTTTAACTTACTATTAGAAAAGTGCCAGTTATAGGACAAGAAGGTGATGATAACCCGTCTTCACTGAACTTCATAGTTTTATACTGCTTTATGCTACAAGCCAATTGAAATAAAATAAGAAAAGAGCATCAAATGGGATTAAAGGGGCAGAAGGCCAGAGGAAAATAGAAGATTCGAAGAAATTTAGTCCCATTTTGCTCAAATGTCAGCTTATCAATAAGTGAGGTTTCCCCTGACCACCTTAACCTAAATGATACCTGCCCCATCCTCATTAAGCTTTATGCTTTTACTGAGCTTGTTTTCCTTTTAGCTTTCATCCTCATCAAAAATATGTATCTTTTCCAAGATATATTTTAATATGTGTTATACATTTTAAAAATGTGTGTGTGCACATACACACAATTAGACACAGCATAATACAGTGGTTAAGATCATGGACTCAGGAGTCAGGAACCTGGGTTCAAATCTCAATTCTGCCTCTTGTTCTTGGGCAATTTATGACTCTCTCTGGGCATTATTTTCTTCATCTGAGAAAGGCAAAAGTAAATGAGGTTGTTAGAAGGATCAAATGAAGAAGAACAGTGGCTGGAACAGAGTTGTGTAAGAATTGATTACATAAATGTCTGTCCCCAGAGTTGAATTCTGTACCATTTGTTGCTACCCATCCGGGCTGAGTACAGGGCATCTAACGAGTGGTGAATAAAGGAAAAGGAAAGAATGAATGAGAGAGCCGACAGTCGACAGTCGGTAAACTTCATTAAGTGACAGAACGAAAGATAAAAGGACAGTCGGTGATTCTTTGACCCCGCCGGTGGGTGGGGCAAGCCTGAAAGAGGTGGCTCTGCGTAACAGGGTAAATTCAGGGTGGTGATGTGGATGTCTGGGATAAAGGGTTGCAAATGAAAAAGGGCAGGGCACGGAGGAAAGATGTGTTTGGGGATAGTGATGTGCAATCCTCTCAACTTTTCTTTCATTCTTTGGCAGAATTAGACATCAATCTCATATATTTACTTAATCTGTTTGACCTCAGCAACTTCTTAGCCTATTCGAACTTCAGTTTCTTCATTTATGCAATGAGGTAGGATAATATAACGTCTCATGGGAGATTTGAGGATTAAATCGAATGACATGGTAGGACACGCACTACGTAAGAATGGTAACGAAACACACACACAAATAAAAAACCACAGCTAACTTTTACTGTACTGGCCACACATATATTATCTCTCTGGATCCTACTTTATCATAACTGTGTAAGGCATCATACTGAAATGATTTCTTACTAATCTTTCCCCTTGCAACTCTAGGCTCAAAAGATGGGTTTCTTTTCTAGCCTTCCCTGCTCCTTTCTTTCTAAGATTGGTGTTATGCCTTTAATCCCCATCTCTCCCAATGCCTTTAGGATCCTGCTGGGGTTTTGTTTTGCTGTTCTGTTTTTAACTCTCGTATCTACTATCTATCCCTTTCATGGGTTCTTTCACGTCTGCTTCAAGCATCCTTGTTTCTCCTATTTTGAAAAAAAACAAACAAACCAAATAACAAACTCCAAGCCCTTCACACAATCCTGTGTCCACTCTGTGTCTCATCACATCTCTCTTCTCCCTTCTACTGTCAAATTTCTCAAAAAAAAAAAAAAAAAAAAAATCATTTGTATTGACTATCCTTCAAAGGCCTCCATTTTGTTTGAAACTGAAAGGTCCCTGATGACATCCTAGTGGACAAACACAGTGGTCTTTCCCCTCGACAGCTTCCATCTGTGAGCCACATGGTCAAGCTCTTCTCCCAGCAACCCGAGTCCCTTCTTTCCTTTATCGGCTCCTATTCCGTCTGCCCACTGTAGGCCCATTTCCCAGTCAGGCACTTGCCCTTTGCTCTTTCTCTGCTGCAAAAGTCTTATCTGTACATGAGATGGTCTATTCTCATGATCTGGTCTTTGAAATAGATCAGAACTGCATTTTCAGACATGATGACAACTGGGTTTTAGAAAGACCTCTCAAGGTAGTTCTGCAGGTGGAGGTCAGATGGTCTGAGAAGCCAGAGAATCTTCAGGCTGTGGGACCACCCAGCTTCTCCTTGCTTTGCTCAGATCTCCTCTATTAGGCCATATCCATCTTCTAGTTTTCTCATAACTCTTGTTCCCAAGCTTGTAATGGAATAAAATCAACATCAAAGAGAGAGAAGGGCACCAATACCTTGATAGAAAAGCCAGGAAAATTTAGGCCCTCACCTCTAGTAGCTTTTTGTTCAGGTCACCATTGGAATCAACTATTATAGTACCCACTGTGGACTGGGATGAGGTGGAGAGGAAAGGGAAGGCCGGCAGTAAGAATAGGGGAAAGCTGGAGGGATACCTTTTACCAGAAGCTACTGTGAAATGAAATATTTCCTGCCATATTGGTAAACAAGGATGTCACAGCCATGGGGGGGTGGGAGATGGGGGGATTCGAGGAAGCACAAAAGGCAGGCATCCCACATCTGCTGCTCCCTGTGTGGATGAGGAATTAAGGATGTGAAGAATCAAGAAGCAGGATTTGGCCCCATAGCTGAGATGCATATTAAAGGAATGAATTCAGTGAGCCAGCATGCTTACACTTCCCATACATAGGCCAGCACGAAATTCCTTAAGTTGAGATATCTGGTTCTCCTTAGTGAACAATAATCTTTGGATATTCAGATTACCTGCTCTTTGCGGAAAAATGATGTAGCTTGACTCCTCCCTCAGCCTCCTTAGAAACAGTTCTCTCAGGGGCCCCTGAGATGCTATCTCCTGGACTGGAAGTCCTAATAATCCCAGAGAATAAACATAACTCTCAACTTTTAGGCTGTGCATATATATATATATCTTTAGTTGACACTGCTTTCTACTTTCTATATATATTTAGTTGACACCACTGGTCTGGTTGAGGAGCTCAGCGTGAAGGAGGGAAGATTTAAGATGCTTGTAATTATATATAAAATTATAAATCAGGAATAAAGTCAATCTTGTTTAATGTCTTGACAACCACATACAACAGGCTTAATAACCTTAGTTTGGCAGGTAAATAGAGGCCCTGAGAGGAAGGTCAAGCGCTTCTCGTGACTGACACTGGATTCTGGGAGTGGCGTGTTACATGGCGAGGGCTGGCGCCAGGTTCTTAGAACCGGGGTTTGAGTTCCCAGAGGATGTCGGAGGGAAATGAGACATAACAGGATAAAATTAACCACAAGAAAATTAATTTTTAGAGTTAGCAGAGAAAATCAGGCATTGAGGGATGGAATAGCAATTTTTTTAAACTGACCCTTTCCATATAAAAAGACTAACAGTGAGACTGCTCAACGATGCCCTTCTCCTAAGTCTGTATAAAGAGAAAAAGGGCCTTTGATGGGAATATATATATAGCATTTGCATTCTTTTTTTAGGAAGAAAAAGTATCAGATTTGAGAAACCTCCCAGAAAGGGCAACGTTATGAGAGAAAGGTCTTTGAGTACGCTTAATACTTCTATTTAAATGCTAATGCTAACCTATAGCTCTGGACCACACAGAAACTAAAGTTTTCAAAGAGCAGAAAGTGAATTTAAAATGAAAACTTAATTTCTGGAATAAAAGATCTTATTTTTCTTATTTCTGCAGAGAGGCTAACACACGGAATTTCATGAGAGGAATATATTTTTGCTCAGAGTAAAAACCAGACAGTGACCCAGCAGGGGAGTTTGAGGGCAGAGTAGGGGCTGCCTTCCTGGCAAGTAGGAGTCACCCCTCAAAAGACCTGCCTTTGGAGGTCAACGCTGGGCACAAACTGTACCTGCCTGGAAGGGAACGCTTTCTTCCCCTCTGCGGTAATGGTCCCTGCTGAGGGAGTGCTAGTGTTTGGAAAGAAAGCTGCCTGGGGTCAGGAGCACACAGTGCGCAGTCAGGGGCTCTGGGAAGGCTGGGTGTTGCTTTACTTCCTTGGAACCAGCGGTAATGAATGCAGTGACTGAGGCCCCTGAGTGCTAGGGAAATGTCTATCCTGAAATCAGAGTTCGTGGAGGCTGGGACACCCACTTGTGCAGCGAATCAAATTCAGAAAAATCAAACCAAATGAAATTAGGAAATACCTGTGCTGGGGGTAATGACTAAGAAGAGGACACAAGGAAGTTTCTGGGTGGATTCTGATATTCTCTGTTTTTATCTGGGTGATGGTTATCTTTAGCTGAGTGTATTCACTTTGAAAAAAGTAATCAAGCTGTGAGGACTTCCCTGGCGGTCCACTGGCTAAGACTCCAAGCACTCACCCAATGCAGGGAGCCTGGGTACCATCTCTGGTCAGGGAACTAGATCCCACACACCCTAGCTAAAAGATCCCATGTGCCACAACTAAGACCCAGCGCAGCCAAACAAGCAAATAAATAAAAGTAAACATGAAAAAAGTAGTCAAGCTGTATAGTTAAGATGTGTACAATTTACAGTATGTATATTATACTTCAATAAAAACATATTACCTTCCTTTTCCCACTTCCCTTCCTACTCTGAATAAAAAAGAAAGAGAGAGCAGGCAACAGGCTAAGTGTTGGGGTGGGTACCTGGATTTTTTAATTCTGTCTCATATCCTAACATTAAGACAACTGCTAACTTAATGAACCTTGAAAACATACTAACTAAAAGGAGCTCACAAAAGATCACATGTTATTATTTACATGCTATACTCAGAATAGGCAAATCCATAGAGACAAAGTAGACTAGTGGTTGTCAGGGGTGGGGTGGACGGATGAGGAGCGACTGCTAGTGGCTACTGGGTTTCTTTTGGGGGGGTAATAAAAAACACTGTAAAAATAGCTAGTGATGATGGCTATGCAACTCTACGACTACACAAAGAAAAGCGAATTGCACACTTTAAAAGGGTTAATGTTTATGGTATGTAAGTTATATCTCAATAAAGCTGTTATAAAAATGCTAATTTTATGAACTGGAACTCCATCTTAACCATACGAAGATGTATACCCACAGCCAATACGGTTGTGAAGACTGATCCATTAATCAAGACGTTTGCTGCAGTTCCATGTTCTTCTGTGACATTTGCAGAAAAGATTCTGTAAGCTGACAGATACAGAAATATTTTCACCAGCTCACATTTCACCGAGTGCCCTGAATGAACTAAAGCCATTTCTCAGGGTTCTACATTTTTGTAGGTTCTGTGACTTTCCAGCATCTTTGCACCAAATGCCTTTGAACTCCCTCCATCCTTATACTCTATTCTCAGGAAAAATTTATGACAACTCATGAAGAATAACCTCCACTAGGAAAACAGGATAAGACTGGGAATAATTCTAGGTATATGATTACAGAGTAACAGAAATATAATTGAGTCAAAGATCCACTAATAATTATACTTTTTATTAAGGGGAACAATGACCATTTATTACTATTTAACCCTTGGTGTGCATGCTCAGTCATGTCTGTCTCTGTGACCCTATAGATGTTAGCCTGCCAGGCTCCTCTATCCATGGAATTATCCAGGCAATACTGGAGTGGGCTGCCATTTCCTACTTCAGGGGATCTTCTTGACCCAGGGATTGAACCTGCATCTCTCATGTCTCTAACATGCATCTCTCATGTCTCTAACATGCATCTCTCATGTCTCTAACATTGGCAGGTGGATTCTTGACCACTGGCACCATAAATGCTTTAAAGTTCACCTGATTTCATCCTCACAACTGAGCATCACAAAGGCTAAATACCTAAGGTTGGCAGGCTGGTTAACAATAGCCTGATTCCTAGCCTACCTCCCCTCAATCATTCCAGAAAAACTCTGATTTGGGCCATGAGAAAACAATTCCCACCCCGAGTCAAGTCCGGGGAGACAAAAGTGTTTACTCATAATCAAGAGACTTATCAGGATCATATATATGACAGCACTATAAAGCGCTAATGCAAATATACATATTTGGCAAGACTACATGAATATTATTTCAAACTGGGTATCAGATGGGGGAAAAATGAGAAGCTGAGGTTACTCACAGAAGCTGACTGCTCTATGAAATAAAATTCATTTTTTATGGAAAGACAGGATAAATTTTAACATAAAAATTCTCTACCTTTTGGTTTCTTTCTCTCCCCTACTGTGCATTATAGATCTGTATTATGCATTGACCAGATTGCGGCCATCAGGCAGGAATACCTGCTCAACCATAAAGAGCAACATTCTTGTAGCATCAACAAGACAATTAAAAGATAACATTCCTTCTTGAGCTTGTACAGTGTCACATGACCCACTATGACGACACTTAAATTTGGGTCATGTAAACTTCAATAGTCCATTACTTGATGTAGAGCCCTCTGTTTCAAGAAAACTTACAAGACTGTACCTGGACTTCTAATGGGTGGAACAGTCTTTAGAGCTTTCTGAGCTGCTCTTCGCCAATTATAATCCTTAAATTTGGCTTAAATAAAAACTTCTCTTTCTCAGATCTACAGATTCATTTTTCTCTATAGCTCAAAGTGTCACTGTTGTACTACATTATGCTAAATTAAAATGAAAGTTGAGACTTCTCACAATCGTCTGCTCTTTCACACAGCTGACCTTCAGATCTTTATTCCTGGTAGCTAGTGATTCTTTAGGGTTGAACTGAGACTGCAACTACAGGAAGGTTTAGTGTGGGATGGGTATAGATTTTATGGAAAAATATGCTGATCCTTGGTGAGAAAAGTTATTTTAAAAAACAGCAAAAATAACCTGGGCTCCTGAACCCAATTTTCCACAAATACTGCAGAAGAAGGTAGGAGGAAAGAGTGAGAGAGCTTATTCCATTTCCTCATACCTGCTACCTTCAGAATTAGCATCTCATAATTTCCAGGGCTTTCAAAAGTCTAATGAACTTCCATAGTGCTTCATATATAGTCTAGTGGAGCTCTGCTGGCAAGCAGGATGGGGCTTATGATAGTTCTCCTGCGGCCCCAGAGAAATGCTGCTTTTGAGACCTGGGATCAGGAAACGGGAAGAAATCGGTAGAGGGAAATTAAATCAAATCCCCCTAAATGGAAACAGTGACAGACTTTATTTCCTTGGGCTCCAAAATCACTGTGGATGGTGACTGCAGCCATGAAATTAAAAGACGCTTGCTCCTTAGAAGAAAAGCTATGGCAAAGTTAGCATATTAAAAAGCAGAGATATCATCACTTTGCCAACAAAGGTCCATCTAGTCAAAGACAGGGTTTTTCCTGTAGTCATGTATGGATGTGAGAGTTGGACCATAAATAAGGCTCAACACCAAAGAATTGATACTTTTGAACTGTGGTGCTAGAGGTCTCTTGAGAGCCCCTTGGACAGCAAGGAGATCAAATCAATCCATCCTAAGGGAAATCAGTACTGAATATTCATTGGAAGGACTGACGCTGAAGCTCAAGTTCCAATATTGTGGTCACCTGATACAATAAGCCAACTCACTGGAAAAGACCCTGATGCTGGGAAAGATTGAGAGCAGAAGAAGGGGGGCGACAAAGGACGAGATGGTTGGATGGCGTCATCGACTCAATGGACATGAGTCTGAGCAAACTCCGGGGGATAGTGAAGGACAGGGAAGCCTGGTGCACTGCAGTCCATGGGGTGGCAAAGAGTCAGACATGACTTAGTGGCTGAACAACCACAGCAAATCTGCAGTTTCTTCGTGTACCTTAGTTCATGTACCTATTATAGTTCAAAATCAAAGAATGTCACAGTCTAAGGTCATGCTGGGAGACGCTGCACATTCCTTCTGGGCAAGGAAGGAACTGCTGTGCCTGGAGCTGCCTGGAAGTCCACAAGCAGGTAGCTAGGGGTGTCCCTCCCACTCAAGGCTTATACTTCTGTTGAGAATCTGCTTTACTGGCAAACATTTCTAATGTTTTGTAAGAGAAACATTTCAAGCGTGGTGGTGAAACAAACATTGGTTTGTGACCCAAATGTTCTTGCAAATGTTTTCTCAAGACTAGGGGGTGCAAATGTTTACAAACCATTTGGGCAGGAAAACTGAAGTGACGTGTTCCAGAAATAGTTGCTTGGGGGGAAAAAAAATCCCATGCTACCAAGTGCTGCTAGGATGTCACTAAGAAGACGCCCACGTGTTCTTTTCTACTCCGCGTGATGGTGCAGACTGAGCTCAGAAGCACCCAGTCCAATTCTGGCCCTGCCTCTAGTTCAATCAGTGACAATGATTGTACCACTCCATCCCACTGGACCTCAGTTTCTGTATCTGGAAAAGTAAATGGGATGAAAACTAGCGTGAATGACACTTAAAAACCATTTGGACCCATGAGGCAGACTGAAGTAAGCAGGAGGGGCATCATTATAATATTATTTCCATTTTCCAGGAAAAGAAACTTAGAGAGATTAGGCTTAGGTCACACAGCTAATCAACAGCAGAGCTTTCAATCTGTTCTCCCAAGCCCAAGGCCTGGAACTTTTCAATTACACCACATAGACTCTCAACAGTTTTTCTGGCTGGCTGGCTTCCCTGGTGCCTATGTACAGAACAACAATGTGCCCGGTCATAGATGGCCTACACTTGTTATTTGTCCTTTCACTTTCTTTGTTTCTACCACGCATTGTGTCACTCAATCTGCACTGAAAAAAAAACAATTGTGCTTTTTGACAAGAGCACTAAGCACCCTGGGAATATAGTAGATGGAGCTTTATTTCAGTGCGTAATCAATGGAAAGTAATAGTGGCTTCGTTGTAATAAAAGGCTTTATTGTGCTTGGTAATGAAGACACAAAGCACTTAGTTGAAATCAGTCTTTTAAATAATCTGCTTTATATTCTACAGAGGAGTCGCACATACAAGGGGATTCAAAGTGATTTCTACAAAATGACTGACTCAAAGAAGCCACACTCAGAACCTCAGGCTTGCCCAGGTGCTCTCTCTTTGGTCAGGGTTTCTCATCTTCTCCCTTTTCCTACTGTGTTCATGGCCAGCAGGCTCTGATCTTTCTGTGTTTATCCTGCTTGTGAGGTTCAATCTGCACTGAAAAAAAAACAATTGTGCTTTTTGACAAGAGCACTAAGCACCCTGGGAATATAGTAGATGGAGCTTTATTTCAGTGCGTAATCAATGGAAAGTAATAGTGGCTTCGTTGTAATAAAAGGCTTTATTGTGCTTGGTAATGAAGACACAAAGCACTTAGTTGAAATCAGTCTTTTAAATAATCTGCTTTATATTCTACAGAGGAGTCGCACATACAAGGGGATTCAAAGTGATTTCTACAAAATGACTGACTCAAAGAAGCCACACGCAGAACCTCAGGCTTGCCCAGGTGCTCTCTCTTTGGTCAGGGTTTCTCATCTTCTCCCTTTTCCTACCGTGTTCATGGCCAGCAGGCTCTGATCTTTCTGTGTTTATCCTGCTTGTGAGGACTGGCAGATTTCCCCATAAAAACCATTACATACTGTATGATCTCAATCAGGATGTAAAAATCCTGTACCACCTACCTCTATACACACATACACACGCACACCAGAATACAAGACATTTAGTTCAGTGGGAGGAGAGCATTTTAAAGTCTTTAAATACAGATTATAACTGTTGTTGGACTGCACAAAGATATAGAGTAATTAAAAAGCTCTTCAAAGAATGGAATAAGTCCATTAAATCCAGTTAGATAATTTTTCAGAAACACTGCAAGAAACACGTCTTGCTGTTTCATTCTTTCACAATGAACTGAAGGAAGAATATCTCATTTTCCAAACGGAACTTTATGGAGTTTTCAATAAGACCCCTCAGCACTTATCTAAATCTTTAATTAGTTCTATAATATACTGATGATATCAAGCCTAATTAAATTTATATAGATAAGGAGCAATGAAATTCTAACCAAGTGAGCTGGAAAGCATATATTAAATAGTAAATTTAATGGTTTAAGCTGATAACTACAATTTTATATCGAAAAATTAAATTCAATTTACTTGTTGTATTCAAATTGATTTTGAGTGTGCAAATTATTGGAAAAATCTTATGACGATATCAGTAAAATTGCTAATCCAGCCTGTTTAAATATCAGTTATTAATGTCTGCATTTGCAAATAAGCCACACACATTTGCATTTTTACTGCATATAGTAAAAAAATTATCTAAACCTTATGTCATTTTATTAAGAATACTAAGTGATTCTTCTTTTGGCTTCATGCATAAATTAAGGAGGCAAAGAAATGACTACTGGGTCTAAAGAAGAGAGAGTCAGCAATTTAATATATAGCAAGGCAAAGATGACATATATATATTTTGCTGACTAAAGCAGTTTATGCTACCCTTTAGGAACAGCAATTACAATGGTTAAATTCTTCCTTATTTGGGATCAACTGGAGTAGAACTGTATACAACATCTGAGCCATAATCACAGGGAGAGAAGGGTATATACAAATTTAGTGGTGTTTTCTATCAGTTGGGAGATGGGAAATGCCTTCTTACGTTTATCAGAGGATAATGGTATACACCAGATGACTTCATTTCACAGTTCAGTCAAGGAATATACTGGGGAAGCTGTGTTAAATATTCACTTGCCTAGTCAAAGACAAGGCCCAATTGCCTACTTCATATAAGCTGATTGATGACAGTACCATTCCTGGTTTCCATGGGTGACTGGTTACCCCTTAGAATCATCAGCATTAAACACGCGTAAGACATACAGAATACTGAAGACATGACAAATATTGTAACTGAGTCTCAGTGAACTCAGAATTTGCTGTGTATTTGTAAAATCTTGGGCAGTGACTACTCTGGTCCAGCCATTATCTGCTTTCCCCCAAACATACCTTGATTATTCTTAAGATTCCATTGGTTAGAAAGCTATCTTTGAAATAATCAAATATTTACTAAATATCTCTTACATGTCATGTACTTGCATTATGGGAAATACAAATAAGATGCCAATATCTGTAGACAATGGAAAAATGAGTGCTAAATGGTGTAGTTAATCATTTCAGAAAAGGGGTGGGAGTGTGATGCATTTTGAAGAGGGGGAAGTTTAAGAATAAGTAACACAAGGGCCTTCCCTGGTGGAAGAAGCTGCCTTTCAATGCAGGGGACATGACTTCAATCCCTAGTTGGGGAAAGAGCCCACATGCCTTGGGGCAACTAAAACTGTGTGCTATAGAGAAAGCCCAAGGGATGAAACAAAGACCAAGCACAGTAAAAAATAATAATAATAATAATAAAAAGAACAAGAAGAAAAGTAACAACAGCCAGAACAAAGTGGAGATTGGACTATCCATCACATGTAAGGAGGACTGTGAGATCTCCCATCCCACTGGGGATGGGAGATTCTGGAACAAATAATGGGAGAAGTTGGCTAGTTAAGAAAGGACAGTGATTAACAGGATTTTTATTCAGGCTTAAAAAGTTTGGTTGGAAGAGTATGTGCAAAAAGTCACTCCAAGTATTGAGCATAAAATTAAGGGAACAAAGGCTGACCAAAGGGAAGAGGCTAAAAGACAAACATCAGCTTCAGGACCGTTGCTTTATTCCAGATGTGAGAAGGTAGTGATGTGGGAATAGCAAAACAGAAATCAAACTGAGTGCCATTTAGAGGAAGAGTCAACAAGGATGTAAGAGGTTGGTATGATAGATGGAAGAGCCATGGAGAGGTTAGAACTTTCTGTAATGTAAACTCTAAGGTTAAGGGGTGGGGAACAGAATTAAGGTTCAAATCTGGCACATCTTTGAGCCTGCTCTTACAGAGAACCAAAACTAAAGTGAATGAACCAATGACTAACATCTGAAAACTTGAAGGAAGAACTGCAAGAACCAGGAAAGTGTGATGAAAGAGAATCAGGAGCCAATGACTATCCAAATTCTCTCCTGAGTGCAGAATGCTGCCAGGTTTAGGAGTGGGAACTTGCTTTACGAAAGAAGATGAGCTCTTTCCAAATGTAAATGAGTCCAAAAAGTGAAAGCCTGTGTATTCTGGGACTGTGCCCATGATCATCCATTCTATTGAAACAGCTAAGCAAAGCAGTATGAATATATGGGGAGGAGCAGTCAGTTCTAAATGGAGGACCAGGATGGTGAGCAGTGAAGATGGCACCAACATTGTCAGGCCTGGCAAGATTATCTAATTTCATCATTGGCATGATATTCTGTTCTGATCCCTAACTTTCTGTTCCAAGGATCATAGAGGGCTGAAGAGAAAGGATCTAGAATTTCACAGTACCTTTGAAACCTTGGTGAAATCAGGGATTATTGTGCCAGAGAAAATTAATATCCCATAAACTAGATTTTGCACATAATTTGAGGGTGTTTACGGAGTTCCTGAAGCTCCATCATGCACTTCAAGTTAGGATTATATCTTTTATATTCTGAATACCATACTCTCAGACACACACAAACACTTACACACAAATTGTTGTTGTTGTTCATTTGCTAAGTCATGTCCCATCTTTGCAACCTCATGAACCGTAGCCTACCAGGCTCCTCTGTCCATAGGATTTCCCAGGCAAGAATACTAGAGTAGGATGCCATTTCCTTCTATAGGGGAGCTTCCTGGAACAGGAATTGAACCCTTGTCTCCTGCCTTGGCAGGTGGATATTGTGAGTCCCACAGATATCTATATTGAGAGACACATCTTTTTGACACAAACATACTCCATCCTCATATGCATGTATCTACGTATCTACTAATGCATCAAGTGGGCCTTAGAAAGCATCACTACGAACAAAGCTAGTGGAGGTGATGGAATTCCAGTTGAGCTGTTTCAAATCCTGAAAGATGATGCTGCGAAAGTGCTGCACTCAATTTGCCAGCAAATTTGGGAAACTCAGCAGTGGCCACAGGACTGGAAAAGGTCAGTTTTCATTCCAATTCCAAAGAAAGGCAATGCCAAAGAATGCTCAAACTACCACACAATTGCACTCATCTCACACACTAGTAATGCTCAAAATTCTCCAAGCCAGACTTCAGCAATACGTGAACCGTGAACTCCCTGATGTTCAAGCTGGTTTTAGAAAAGGCAGAGGAACCAGAGATCAAATTGCCAACATCCGCTGGATCATGGAAAAAGCAAGAGAGTTCCAGAAAAACATCTATTTCTGCTTTATTGACTATGCCAAAGCCTTTGACTGTGTGGATCACAGTAAACTGTGGAAAATTCTGAAAGAGATGGGAATACCAGACCACCTGACCTGCCTCTTGAGAAATCTGTATGCAGGTCAGGAAGCAACAGTTAGAACTGGACATGGAACAACAGACTGGTTCCAAATAGGAAAAGGAGTACGTCAAGGCTGTATATTGTCACCCTGCTTATTTAACTTATATGCAGAGTACATCATGAGAAATGCTGGACTGGAAGAAACACAAGCTGGAATCAAGATTGCTGGGAGAAATATCAATAATCTCAGATATGCAGATGACACCACCCTTATGGCAGAAAGTGAGGAGGAGCTAAAAAGCCTCTTGTTGAAAGTGAAAGAGGAGAGTGGAAAAGTTGGCTTAAAGCTCAACATTCAGAAAACGAAGATCATGGCATCTGGCCCCATCACTTCATGGGAAATAGATGGGGAAACAGTAGAAACAGTGTCAGACTTTGTTTTTTTGGGCTCCAAAATCACTGCAGATGGTGACTGCAGCCATGAAATTAAAAGGCGCTTACTCCTTGGAAGAAAAGTTATGACCAACCTAGATAGTATATTCAAAAGCAGAGACATTACTTTGCCGACTAAGGTCCGTCTAGTCAAGGCTATGGTTTTTCCTGTGGTCATGTATGGATGTGAGAGTTGGACTGTGAAGAAGGCTGAGCGCAGAAGAATTGATGCTTTTGAACTGTGGTGTTGGAGAAGACT
This sequence comes from Aepyceros melampus, assembly GCA_006408695.1. Taxonomy (NCBI): domain Eukaryota; kingdom Metazoa; phylum Chordata; class Mammalia; order Artiodactyla; family Bovidae; genus Aepyceros; species Aepyceros melampus. Next base: position 182,436 of record SJXQ01011259.1, read on the forward strand.
CTTGAGAGTCCCTTGGACTGCAAGGAGATCCAACCAGTCCATTCTCAAGGAGATCAACCCTGGGATTTCTTTGGAAGGAATGATGCTAAAACTGAAGCTCCAGTACTTTGGCCACCTTATGCAAAGAGTTGACTCATTGGAAAAGACCCTGATGCTGGGAGGGATTGGGGGTAGGAGGAGAAGGGGACGACCGAGGATGAGATGGCTGGATGGCATCACAGACTCAATGGACGGGAGTCTGGGTGAACTCCGGGAGTTGGTGATGGACAGGGAGGCCTGGCGTACTGCGATTCATGGGGTTGCAAAGAGTCGGACACGACTGCGCGACTGAACTGAACTGAACTGAACTGTATTTTACGCACTTCCATTGCTGATTAATCAGGATCTCTATTCAGACCACAGAGAAGCAAGGAAAGGCAGGTGGATCTTTTCACATTGTGGCAAAGAAAATAAAGGAAGAAATCTCAGTATCACGAGAAGTGGCAACATGAACTATGGGGTTTAGTGTAAGGACACATAGATGGACGGGCTTCCCAGGTGGTACTAGTGGTAAGGAATGCGACTGCTGATGCAGGAGATGCAAGAGATGAGGGTTTGATCCTTGATCAAGAAGATCTGCTGGAGTAGGAAATGGCACTCAACTCCAGTATTCTAGACTGGAAAATTCCGTGGGCAGATGAGCCTCGTGGGCTACAGTCCATGGGGTTGCAAAGAGTCAGACACGACTGAGCACACACACATATATGAATTATCTTTCCATGTGCACCTGGAGTGCTTTGAGGTTGCTAGGTATGCAAATGTTCATTTATCTTGATTCTCAGGGTCCTGACCTAGAGCCAGTCAAGCTCTAGAAAGATCCTGATTCAAACATCTTGCTTAAGGGGTCTTACAAAAGCCCCTCGTTATTTTTGCTGGTGATATATACAGGTTGGTAACATCCTGTGCTATGCCTACTCTGCTTGGTATGGGCCTCACCTTGTACTATTGGGGAAAATGAGGTCTGGGGGCTCTGGAGACAGCAAAGGAAGATAAGACAAGGACCAGTGAAAGAAGCAAAATAGAGATGAAAAGGTAGAGATAGGGAGAGATGCAGAATCAGAATGTTTTGCGACTGGTTTCTCAAAAAAAGGATTAATTTACCCACCCAATTTAGCTCAGCACTCTAAGACAACTGAAAAGATATGGAAGACAGATTAGAGAGCCAACCACATCTGAAGAGCTGACCACAGGCAGCAGTTCCCAAAGAGCAGAAAAGCAAATATAAATGCCTACCGTATCAACAGAGCCCTTGGGGAAAATCCTTTGATGCCGCAGTGCTAGAATTAATGAAGGCGGAAATCTTCTAATGTGTTCACCAGATCTCCATGGGAGAAATCTCAGGCTGCTACATCTTGGGTGGCACGTTAAAATCCTAAATCAGACGCGTGAAAGCTGAGCAGTGCCCGTCCACCTGGTCCAGACGCCTCACAGCTGAGTGAGTCCAGACAGTCCCCATCTGCCAGATATGCTAATTCTTACACAATCAATACTGCAACTCCTTAGTCTCATGCTTCTCAGACAGGCCTCAGAGGATGCGATGTCTGTTTCACTGTGGCTGAAGAAGGCCAATACCGGCACTGGATTTTGTTTTCATCTTGACCTTTTAAAAGCAGGCAGTGGAAAGACAAGTTAACCTATTTCAGGTCCTTGCCATTCATGGTGCTAGGCGTTTTGAAAAGAACTCCCTAGGTTCAGAATCAGCGGGTTGGTTGTGAGATGCCGTGGATTACTTTTATAATTGGAATACTGGAAACAAAAATATGTGCCTTTTCAAGAACTCCCGGGCTACAGATGCGGACTAACAACTTGTAGAAAGTCATGGGGGATCCATTTTGTCACAGCATTTTGTTCAACCAGAAAAACTGCTTTCAGGGCATCCAGAGATGAGACAAGAAAGATAGTATCTCCATTCAGTGCCAACAAGCCCTCGCGGAGGAATGGGGATAACCTACTTCTTCATTGTGCCTAAAATATTCACGGCAAAGTGTCTAAAGCCAGATGCTAAAACTATAGATATGACCATTGTTCGGCCTCAGTGCCCTGGTCTAGGATGTAAAGAGCAAAAAGCCTTAACTCTAGGCCCTCTTCGCCATCAGCATCACAGACGCATGCTGTAATTCATTGAGATGACGTTTGAACTTCTTTGAGCTTCTCCGCCAGGGGAGAAACACTCCAGAAATTCAATTATTATTGAATTTATAATCCTATAACATATTTTATCCATCATCTCCTGCTTTTTGATTATCTGAACCCGATTTCTTTTTATAATTCAAAGTGTTTCAGCGAAGAAATCAAGTTGCCCTGGTCTCCTTCTGTGAGGAACCATTCTACTGAAACCCTTTCAATGGCTCTCCCTAGGATCCAGCTCAGGGAAATGTGGGAGCAGCTTGTGGTCTTTGATTCAGAAAACTTGGTCAGAACCACTGATATCGCCTTCCTTTGGTCTTTATCCTTGCTGCCTTTCATCTCTCCCCTTGTTACTATATTCATGTTTCAGATGAGAATTAAATTCCACTCCCGTGCCCCCTAATTTGACTCACTTTTCAATAATGTCAACCAACGATCAAACAAAAAAACAGGGAAACCAGGCACTGGGTGTCCCTTTGCGTGTTACACTAAGAAGAAATAGAATTAACAATTGCCCACATCCTCTTTATGTTTATACTAGGTACTTCTATTGGCAGTTCAATCACCCTAAAATGTAAGCATATCATTTCTATTTAGAGACAGGACAACTAAGGTATCCAAAGGTCAAGAAATGACTGGAGGTTATACCGCTACTAGTGAGTGGTAGAATTGGGATTCAAGCCTGGGTTTGCACTTTGGTTTCACTTTACCAAGGTACAAAACACGGAGGTTTTGAGAGGAGACATAGGAGATTTCTCTTTATAGAATCTACACAATATGGAAATGCTAAGGACTATCTAAATAGAGGAAGGATCTTACAGGGTCTATGAATTATATAAAACTGTTTAATAAAGAAAAAAACACTCAGCAGTTCTGAGGATTCAGATTTGATGATCAACCAGAAAGAAGGAACCTATATTTCTATATCTCTAAGAAGGATTACCAAAGAAGGAAACTAGATTGTCACTGTGGTCTTTTTTTCTAAATTATGTCTGTAATTAAAGTGAGTACAGGGATGACAAAGACCGCTTTTCTTTAATAGGTCCTTTGGTAGGAATGAACACTTAACAAGAGAAAGATGAGATTAACAGTTGCCGTATTCAAGTCTCAAGTTCATGCTGAGATACAAATTGCCATTTCCAGGGACATTCTGCCAAGTCAAGTCGCCTGAGGAGTGGCTGCAGGAAGGCAGCTTTCCATTTTTTGTTGCCACTGACTGGTTTAGGAAAGGGTGTGTGATACAGCTGGGGCCAATGAGACGTGAGAGGAAATCTGCTGAGGGACTCCTGGAAATGCTTCCTTCTTGACAAATTTAAAGCACAGGAAGGAAAGTACTCTTTTGCCACTGGATACTTCTATGATGCTTAGAAATGCAGGAACCAGCCTAGGGCCACTGAGGGGGCTATGGATGATGAAGCCAACACACCTTGAGGAAGGAAGAGCAAAGACATGGCAAGAACATGGGTTCTCTACTTCAGTGGGTGGCTGAATTAGCCGACCCTCAAGCCCCCCTATCTTGGTACTTCTTGTGATGGGAGATCAAACACTTTTTAAAATAAACATTGTAAGTGACTTAAGTCAGGGTTTTCTGCTACATGTAGTCAAAAGTACCCTAATAAGTCTCTTGATGTGAAAGATACAGCTATAGCTCACCTATAATCCTCCTCTCCTCTTCCTATATTTTATTTTATTGTGAAAATGCTATTCTTGGTAATTTAAACATAAACTACCTAAACTATTATTGTTACCTCAGCTAGTGTCCTGCCTGTCCCCACTTACTGAGATGAACCTATGACCTTTTTTTAAGGTTTAACTGTCTAATATTTTTTAAATGGTTCTATCAGGTTCTTTATTATTTTTTTTTTTAATTTTTGGCTACACCATGAGAAATGTGGGATCTCACTCATTCCCGGATAGGGATCGAACCTGCGCCCCCAGGCACTGAAGGGCAGAGTCTTTAGTAACTGGACTGCCAGGGAAGTCCCTAATGACCCTATTTAAAACCTTCCCCACTACTATCCCTGGACCACCTTTCGCTCTGCCCCCATCTTCCAGTTTCTCGCAGCTGCATTTTACCTTTGGCCTGTACTATGCTGCAAACACAATAAAGTCTTTCACGCTCTGTGTTATTCATGGAAAACTATAAAAAGCATTTACACTGCTGTGTGTTCTCAGTACTCTTCTGTGCGCGGCCTGTGCAGTCAGGTAAACTATTTCCTGCTCCATCAGTCAGTTATAGCCCTAGGGCCTCTCAGAGAAGGTGCTCTAGAAATTTACTTAGTATTTGGACCACAAATGTCTTGCATGGTTTTTTCCCCGCTGAAGATTTCCAGTTGACTTTCCTTTTTCTTGCATTACTTATATTTATCATACTTCAGTTCCCCCCCCCCCCCCACCTCTCAATGCTACCATCTATTTTCTTGAGTCTTTCCCCTCCCTGGAGACCTTCCTGAGCAGTTGTATCTTATTACTCCAACTTGGACTGCTTCTCTGAGCCTGCTTTGTGGATGCTCTTGCACTGTTTTTCTAAGTGGGAGCAAGTGTTTTTTAAACACTACATTTTTCTACTTTTTTGGTTTATTTACTCTCTTTGCTCAGACACACACTTAATTAGTTCCCTAGGAAGAACATGAGAAGCAAACTTTCTGAATCCTTATAAATCTCAAAATGTCTTTATTTTGCCCTCAGAATTGACTGAAACACTCTTTGGGTATGTACTTCTAGGTTGAGATCATTCTTTCTCAGAGCTGAGAAGCTAGCTACCAGTTCATTATTTTCTAGCACTTAGTGCTATTGATTGCAAGTCTGACGCCGGCTGACTTTTGTCCCCCTCCCTCTCTCCCTGTCGCTTTTAGGGACTTTAGGCATTCTGATCATTCAGGAGGCGGGATATAGGTGAGGCTGTTTTTTCCACTCACTGCACTGGGATCCCAATATCTTCTTTACTATGAATATTTGTGCCCTTCCTTAGTTTTAAGAAGGGCTTCCCTCACAGCTCAGTTGGTAAAGAATCTGCCTGCAGTGCAGGAGACCTCAGTTAGATTCCTGGGTTGGGAAGATTCCCTGGAGAAGGGCTAGGCTACCCACTCCGGTATTCTTGGGCTTCCCTTGTGGTTCAGCTGGTAAAAGAACCTGCCTGCAATGCAGGAGACCTGGGTTTGATTCCTGGGTTGAGAAGATCTCCTGGAGAAGGGAAAGGCTACCCACTCCAGTACTCTGGCCGGGAGAATTCCATGGACTGTATAGTCCATGGGGTTGCAAAGAGTCAGACACAACTGAGCTACTTTCACTTTTTAGTTTTAAAAAAGCATTTCTCCTAATTCTGAAGTACTTTCCCTTCCCCTTCATTTTCTGATCTTTCCCTGGGACTCCAATCAGGTGGATGCTAGGCCTGAAACAGTGGAAACAGTGGCTGACTTTATTTTTTTGAACTCCAAAATCACTGCAGATGGTGACTGCAGCCATGAAATTAAAAGACACTTACTGCTTGGAAGGAAAGTTATGACTAACTTAGCATATTAAAAAGCAGAGACATTACTTTGTCAACAAAGGTCCATCTAGTCAAGGCTATAGTTTTTCCATTGGTTATGTATGGATGTGAGAGTTGGACTGTGAAGAAAGCTGAGTGCCGAAGAATTGATGCTTTTGAACTGTGGTGTTGGAGAAGACTCTTGAGAGTCTCTTGGACTGCAAGGAGATCCAACCAGTCCATTCTAAAGGAGATCAGTCCTGGGTGTTCATTGGAAGGAATGATGCTAAAGCTGAAACTCCAGTACTTTGGCCACCTCATGTGAAGAGTTGACTCATTGGAAAAGACTCTGATGCTGGGAGGGATTGGGGACAGGAGGAGAAGGGGATGACAGAGGATGAGATGGCTGGATGGCATCACCAACTCAATGGACATGGGTTTGGGTGGACTCTGGGAGTTGGTTATGGACAGGGAGGCCTGGCGTACTGTGTTCATGGGGTCACAAAGAGTCGGACACAACTGAGCAACTGAACTGAACTGAGGCCTGTACGTATCAGGCTTCTCTGATAGCTCAGTGGGAAAGAATCCACCTGCCAATGAAGGAGACACAGGTTTGATTCCCTGGTCTGGGAAGGTCCCCTTGAGAAGGAAATGGCAACCCACTCCAGCATTCTTGCCTGGGAAATCCCATGGACAGAGGAGCCTGGTGGGCCTCAGTCCATGGGCTTGCAGAGAGTTGGACATGACTTAGTGACTAAACAACAAGGTCTCTAAGTATAGGTTCCTAAAAAGCCTCTACTCTGAGTGGGAGGGAGTTCTGCCTGGAAGGATCATGTGGGTGGTGCAGAAAGTAATGCTAACAAGTAGGTTTCTGCTTTAGGGTAAGAAGGTAGGGTGTCAGCTGTCAGGCTGAGAACATCTTTTTCTGGTGCCGCTATGAGGAGGGTTTATCCTGGGGCTCCAGCATCCACGCCAAGAAGCCCTGACTTTCCTCAACTACTGGGGTGGCCAAAAAGTTTGTTCAAGTTTTTGGTAAGATTTTATGGAAATACCCAAGTGAACTTTTTGACTAACACAGTATTTCCTAAGACTCCTTTCAGGAATAAATTTTATATGTCACCACGTTGAAGGGGTGAACAAAATAGTGCTATATATTTTCCCATTTATAAAGTTTTC